>ML807652.1:98094-120013 GCA_009831015.1 Picea engelmannii
CCCTGCAAATTGAAAGATGCTTTATATTTGGATCATAAATAATCTATTAATATATATAATATGAATACTATTGGAATAAATATAAACACTTTCTCTTTAAATTTTCCTTGTTTTCTTCCCCTCTATTATCCCTTTGTGGTTCTATATTTAGTCACATTTTTATGATCGCGGCTTCCCGGGTTCGTGGATTGACAAATGCTCATATTCATCGATATATTCACACCATGAGCCCGACCGACTGCAGTCCCTTTCAATACTTAGCCTATTATCTAACCACCGGGTCCCGGGTTTGCAGTGTCCAACACTTATGCCCCTTGTTGTGTCATATACATCTTGCACCCAAAAACTTTTGCGATCTGCAATTTATGCTTTTACTGGTGAGAACTCACTAGGGGTTTGAAAAGGTTCACATTAATAAATGAACAATAGATGTTGTTATGTGAGATACTTAGCCCTTTTCCCCTTTTCTTCTTCCCATCTATTATCCCTTTCTGGTTATATACTTAGTCACCTTTCTATGATCGCGGGTTCCCAGGTTGGCGAGCTGACAGATCTTCATCTCCATCTATATCCTCACATGGTGAGTCTGACCGACCACCATTCCTTTGCATACTTAGCCAATTTTATGGTTGTAGTTGTCGGGGCTGGCGCTTTCGAACTCTGTTGATGCTTGCTTCGTGATATACATCTTGCACTCAAAACTTCAATGATCTACAATTCCACCACGGACTCCTCGAACTTGCAAGCTTCACTCTACCAGGGTTCACACAAGTTTCAAAGCATTTGTCACTGCCTTCCATCCCCACTAACTTCGTGCCCCTCCCATTGCACATTAATTATGGTTTTACTAGTGACAATTGAACACACTGGTACGAAACATTTGGCATTAACAAGCAAAAAACGTCGAGGACATCTCCCATTAACATGCATTAAACCGCCATTTACAGTACTCAGAATGACCGTCGTTCCTTTCTATATTCAGCCAAATTTTTCCACCCGTTCCTTGATATACATCTTGCACCCAAAAAATTCCCTGAACTACAATTCCACCCCGGGCTCCTCCAACTCATAAGCTTCACTTTACCCATGTTCATAAAAAAATTTCAAACCATTTATGGCTCCCTTCCATCCCCGCCACAATTGTGCCCTTCCCAATGCAAATTAATTATTCCGACCTCTAGATTAACTTCAATTGTTTCGTGACCTACAAACAGCACCCGGACCTCTGCGATCTACAAATTGGCTGTCGGACTCCCACATCGTCCCATATTCTGTGTTACACATTATGCATTCAAATGTTCTGAGCGATACAATTTGACCTTCGGGGCCTCATGTCTTCTAAGGAAACCTTGTCACCGTATTTTGGATCCTCGGGTTGGCGGGTTCACAAAATCTCCAATTCCTAGTTATTGTTTCTTGTGTCGGCCATCTTCGTACTGTTAAATTATGAGCTTGATTTCTTATGCGGATTAATTCCTTTATTTTCTTCAACACTTTGATTCCAGCTTAATACACTTCAACAATACCAAATCATAACCGAATAACAATAACTATGTAGATATGTAAGCATGCACATCAACAACACATATACCCTGGGGAAACCCTGTACAGGGAGAAAAACCCCAGCAAACGATATTCCTTTATTGCATTAATAATGTAAGATCACTTACAAATATCCACCATGAATGTTCTTCTCTCAAAGAGCTTTCCAAGATGACTCTGACCTGACAAAGACCTAAGAGACCTTGCCGAAATACACCTCTGATATGTTGCCTCTATTGTTGATATACAACACTAATATGTTGTTGATATACGCCTCTGATATGCATTCTCTATTACTAATATACAACATTGATGTGCTTCTTTGGTATGCTGCCTCTTTATCACTAATATGTGCCTTTATTGCTTCACCCTTAACCTGCATATCAAATTGTTTTGAAGAGAGGGATTGACCTCTGCTTATATAGGTTGAAGAGGAGAAGTGTATGGCTCGAAATAGTAACTTGTTTGCATGCTTTAATCATAACTCAGCTTCATACTTTAGTTCGAACTTAGAACTAGACTTGAGACTGGTATACTTTAGTTCGAAAATAGAACTAGACTTGAGACTTCAGTTACAACTCAACATTACACTTTAGTTCGAAAATAGAATTGGACTTGAGACTGGTATACTTTAGTTCGAAAATAGAACTAGACTTGAGACTTTAGTTACAAATCAACACTACACTTTAGTTTTAAAATAGAACTAGACTTGATACTTTAGTTGCAACTCAGCATTACAATTTAGTTCGAAAATAGAACTAGACTTGATACTTCAGTTGCAACTCAGCATTACACTTTTGTTCAAAAATAGAATTAGACTTAAGAATTTAGTTACAACTCGACTCTTTACAAGGCAATTCGAAATTCTCTTCATGGTGGATAATATTACACGTGCCAACACACTAGATCAATACATTTATATCATTTGCAATATTAGGAATATCATTTGTTTCTAGCTTATAGGAATTTTATATTCAACCTAACTTTTTCTAGATGCCTTGACTTTTTCTCATGGCTCACAAAGCTTGACTAGGCTCACAAGGGTTGTACGTTCCCCCTGACTTGTGCACTAGTCTATTTATGCTCATAGAGGTTGTACATTCCCCCTGACTTTTGCACTAGATTGGCTATGCTCATAGCGGTTGTATGTTCCCCATGACTTTTGCATTATACTCACATAGCATCTCGTTCATCCTGACTTTTGGTTTGACTCACAAAGGTTGTATGTTCCCCCTGGATTTTGTCAATACCTCACAAGACTGGGTGATTCTCCAAATCTCCCTAGCTAGCATCAGGGTGGCCCATATGGCCTCTCATTGGAGAATGATTGTCGATGCTGCCAAATTTAACACTCCCTCTCAGCGAGGGAATCATTCTCAGCCACACCAAGCTTGCCTCTCAGCTGCACAAACTGTCTCGAGGTCAGAGGCTTGGTCAAGATATCATCTACCTGCTCGCTCGTGGCTATGTACTGTAACTTCACAGTTTTTCTTTGGACCAAGTCTCGAATGTAGTGGTACCTCATGCCAATATCTTTTGACATGTCGCGAAATACTGGGTTCTCTGTCAATTTTATGCAACTTTGATTATCACAGTTAACCACCGTCGTCTCGAGCTTGTCACCAAACAACCCAGAAACCAATTTTTTGAGCCATACTGCTTCCTTGCTAGCATCACTTGTTGCGATGTACTCAACCTCTGTTGTACTCCATGCAATGGATCCCTACTTCCGACTTGACCAAGAGATCATAGCGAATCCTAAACTGAAGCAGTATCCAAAAGTACTCTTCCAATTCACTAGGCTTCCTACCCAGTCAACATCTGCATACCCATGCAGAAGTAAACCACCATTGTATGTATATCTCATCCCATAAGTAATGGTCCCTCTGAGATATCTCAATATGTGCTTTGTTGCCACCCAGTGTCTCTGTCTCGGTTTAGTCATGAATTGACTCATTGCAATCACTACATAGCATATATCTGGCCTAGTGTGGATCATGTACATCAATGATCCAATCAGTTGCCTATACATGGTGGGATCCACCAAATCTGAACCTGTATCAGAATCATGCAGATTCCTCAGGTTGGTAATCATAGGAGTAGACATGGATTTGCAATCTATCATACCAAACCTCTTTAGTACATCTACTGTCTATTTTCCTTGTGCCACCTGTCTTTTCCATATTTCCAATCCTAGGAGGTAATGCATCAAGACTAAGTCTTTCATCTCGAATTCTGAGGTTAGCTCCCTCATACACCAAGCTAATAGCCCTTCATATCCTATTACAAAGAGATCATCAACATACAGGATTAGTATAACATGTTGGTTACCTATTACCTTGAAGTACATATTTGCATCAACATCACTTTTATGAAAGCCCATGCTTTTAAGAAAGCCATCAATCCTGTCATACCAAACTCTGGGAGTTTGCTTAAGACCATACAAGGCCTTCCTTAGCTTGCATTCATGAGTGCCTTTGTTATGCAGCACAAAACCATCTAGTTGTTCCACAAAGGCCTCATGTTCAATCTTTCCATTCAAGAATGTTGTTTTACATCCATCTGATGTAGCTTCCAACCAAGAATGGGAGATAAAGCAATAATAGTTTGAATGTAGGTATACCTGGCTACGGGGGCAAAAGTCTCTTCGTAGTCGATTCCTTCTTTTTGAGTGAATCCTCTGGCTACAAATCTTGCTTTGAAATTTTCCACACTTCCATCAGCTGCATGTTTGATCTTATAGATCCATTTGGAAGAAACCATTGATTTGTCTTTTGGCCTCGACATAATGTCCCAAACATTGTTCTTTATAATAGACCTATATTCCTCAAGCATGCCATCCTTCCATACTTGTAATTTATCTTCTTCTTCAAATGGAGAAGGGTCGGCATCACTAATGCTGCTCAACAGTGCAACATAGCCTCCAAACCTATGAGGCCTCTTCCTTTCCCTGAAAGTTCCTTTGGGAGCAACTATCATTTCTGCTTCCTGCACTATTTCTTTAAGCCACCCTGGCTTCCTTTTGGCTGGAGGTTCTTCAAGAGTTCTTTCTAACACTTTGGCAAGTTCATTACTTGGCCCTTCACAAGGTTCCTCCCTCTGATCATCTGACTCTTCATTTTCAGAAGAGGGTGAAGCTGGTTGAACTGCTTCTGATTCTTGTTGAATCTCTTTAGATTTCTTAAATGCCGATTCCTCATGGAAAGTCACATCTTTTCTTACCTCTATTTGCCTCTGACCTGGTACATAAATCCTGTAAGCCTTGGAGTTCTCACTGTACCCCAAAAAAGCCCCTTTATTTCCTGAGAGTTCCATCTTTGTCCTCTTTTCCTTAGGGACATGAATGTACACAGGACACCCAAATATCCTTAGATGCCCTGCTTCAGGTTTGATCCCTGAGAAGACCTCTTCAGGAGTCTTGTTCTTTAAGATAGCATGTGGACACGTGTTCTGAATATACATGGCAATGGAGGTAGCTTTTTCTCATAAATAATTTGGCAGATCCTGGTCAAACATCATTGCTTTCGCTTCCTCACAAATTGTCTTGTTTTTCCTCTCAACAACTCCATTTTTATGAGGGTTATATGGCATGGTCAACTATCTCTTGATTCCTGCTGACTTGCATAAATCCTCAAACTGGAGAGATTCAAACTCTCCTCCATTGCCTGTTCTAAGGATTCTAATGTGTTTCCCTGTCTGCTTTTCAATAAAGGCTTTATACTCTTTGAATTTATCAAATGTGTCACTTTTAGCTTTAAGGAAATATATCCAACATTTTATTGAGTAATCATCAATAAAAATGACATAATACAAACAACCACTGAGTGAGGGAGATGACATGGGACCACACACATAAGAATGAACCAGATCTAAGATGCCATGAGCTCTATTGTCACTACTAAGAAATGCTTTCTTTATATTTTTACCTAGCATGCATCCCTTACAAATTTCATTTTTACTAAGAGAAGTAGAGGGCATGCCACATACCATGTTCTGTAGATCTGGAAGAGCTTCGTAATGAAGATGTCCAAGTCTTCTGTGCCACAACTCGTTGGAGCTAGTCGCATCATGATCCAATGCCCGAACTGTCTGTCCTGACATGACGTCCAGTCCTCCACTGTGAGTTCCAATGGGTTATGTTGTACTTAAGTTGCTACCTTTAGCCCATAGTAGTGCCTTCCTTTCCTTGAAGATCACCCAATATCCCTTGTGCTCAAGGGTTGCAACTGATAGTATATTCTTCTTGAGCCCTGGAACATATAATACCTCATCAACATGAAGTCTAGCCCTAGATTCCAATCTGAAGGAGATAGAGCCTACTCCCTCTATCTTGTAACATTTTTCATCCCCAAGCTCAACATGCTCTGCAAAAGATTTTGTCTTGAAGTCTCAGAGGATCTCCTTGTACCCTGTCATGTGCTTTGATGCACCACTATCTACTAACCAAGTTTTTGGCCTCGTGAAAACTGAACTGGATAAGGCAGAAACCAAGTAATATTCTTTTTTATTTTCTTTCTCATTAGAAGGACTTTTCTGATTTATTTTGGATTCATCATCCTTAGCAGTTGAGGCATGATGTTTCCCTTTCCTTGGATATTTCTTTCTAAACCAACAATCTTTAGCAAAATGACCCAACTTATTACAACTAAAGCATTTAATCTTAGATGTATCAATATTCTTGCCTTTGAATGTACCTTTGGTGTTTGGCTTCCTCTTAGAGCCTTTCTGGAAAATGCCTTTCTTCTTTCCCTTGAATCTTGATGCTAAAGTTGAGTTCTCTTCTTTCATTGGCTCGCTCTTGGTAGTTGCACGACTTTCCTCCTGGAGGCAATAATGCCATAACCTCTCAAATGTGGGTTGAATCTCTCTCCCACTTACACTGGATAAGAAGGTTTCCCATGAAGAAGGAAGACCATAAAAAATGGCCTGCATTAAATCATCATCATCCACTGTCACCCCTATGACCAAAAGCTGATCTCTTATCTGGGCTATCCTGGAACAGAAAGATGCCACTAATTCACCTTTCTCCATCTTCAAATACTTAAGCTTGTGCTTAAGTGTCCTCTTCTGACTTGGAACCTGTTTCTCATACATATTCACCAAGGTATCCATACAGTCCTTGGCAGTCATTAACGAAGTTATTACAGGCATTATATTGTCTTTGACTGAGTCAAAGATGATTCTCTTGGCCTTTGCTTGAATCTTCCTGAAGGTCGTTCTTCCTGCATTATTCATGGGTTCCTCCACCACTGTAGTCACATACTTCTCAAGATCATGCTCCTGCAAGATATTTGTTATCCAGAGCTTCCACACATTGAAGTTGGTAGCTCCTTTGAGCCTATCCTTGGCCTTGACTGAAATGGAGGATGTGATGGACCTCACACTAGAAACTTAATCAAGATATCTTGGATTTGTGCATACTTGCTGCTGCACTTCAACACGTTTAACACACCCTAAGCTTTGATACCATGTTAAATTATCAGCTTGATTTCTTATGCAGATTAATTATTTTATTTTCTTCAACACTTTGATTCCAACTTAATACACTTCAACAATATCAAATCATAACCGAATAGTAATAACTATGTAGATAAGTAAGCATGCACATCAACAACACATATACCCTGGGGAAATCCTGTACAGGGAGAAAAACCCCAACAAACGATATTCCTTTATTTCATTAATAATGTAAGATCACTTACAAATATCCACCATGAATGTTCTGCTCTTAAAGAGCTTGCCAAGATGACTCTGACCTGACAAAGACCTAAGAGACCTTGCTAAAATACACCTTTGATATGTTGCCTCTATTGTTGATATACAACACTGATATGTTGTTGATATACGTCTTTGATATGCAGGCTCTATTGTTGATATACAACACTGATATGCTTCTTTGGTAGGTTGCCTCTTTATCATTGATATGCGCCTCTATTGCTTCACCCTTAACCTGCATATCAAATTCTTTTGAAGAGAGGGGTCGACCTTTGCTTATATAGGTTGAAGAGGAGAAGTGTATGGCTCAAAATAGAAAAAAAAAATCATGCTTTAATCACAACTCAACTTCATACTTTAGTTCGAACTTAGAACTAGACTTGAGACTCGTATACTTTAGTTTGAAAATAGAACTAGACTTGAGACTTCAATTACAACTCAGCATTACACTTTAGTTCGAAAATATAACTAGACTTGAGACTGCTATACTTTAGTTCGAAAATAGAACTAGACTTGAGACTTCAGTTACAACTCAACATTACACTTTAGTTCAAAAATAGAACTAGACTTGCTACTTTAGTTGCAACTCAGCATTACACTTTAGTTCAAAAATAGAACTAGACTTGATACTTCAGTTGCAACTTAGCATTACACTTTAGTTTGAAAATAGAACTAGACTTAAGACTTCAATTACAACTTGACTCTTTACAAATCAATTCAAAATTCTCTTCATAGTGGATAATGTTACACGTGCCAACGCACTAGATCAATACATTTATATCATTTGCAATATTAGGAATATTGTTTGCTTCTAGCTCATAGGAATTTTATATTCAACCTAACTTTTGCTAGATGCCTTGACTTTTGCTCATGGCTCACAAGGCTTGACTAAGCTCACAGAGGTTGTACATCCCCCCTGACTTTTGCACTAGTCTGTCTATGCTCATAGAGGTTGTACATTCCCCTTGACTTTTGCACTAGATTCCCTATGCTCATAGAGGTTGTACGTTCCCCCTGACTTTTGCATTACACTCACATAGCATCTTGTTCGTCCTGAATTTTGGTTTGACTCACAGAGGTTGTACATTTCCACTGGCTTTTGTCAATACCTCACAAGACTGAATGAATCTCCAAATCTCCCTGGCTAGCCTCAGGGTGGCCCATATGGCCTCTCATTGGAGAATGACTATCAATGCTACCAAATTTAACATGTACTTCTTTCCAAATATGAAACAACAAAGGTTTACTGCTAATACGTCATCATTCAACAACTGTAAAGATCGTCATTAATAAGCAAAAGCCTCGAGGAGACAGTCACACTGACTATACCTACACAACTTGTCCAGAAACATGTAGAAAAGATCTTGCCAGGTAATGGGAAAGCTATTATAAATTTCAATATATTAGCAAAAACCAGTTCGGGCTACCGTTTCCCTATTCCATACTTAGACATTGTTTCGATTGCGGGTTCTTGGACTGAGGGGCTCAAAATTGTGTTTCGAATCTTTCGTGACTTGCAAACAGTGCCCGGAGTTCTGCGATATACAATTTGTCCATTGGAATGCCCCATCACGAGCCCGATCGTCTGTCGTTCCTTTCAAAACTTAGTTGCAAGTTCGTTGTATGTTCATGACATGGTACATTTCCATGGTTGCACATGTTGCAACCATTGTGTATCGAGTCTGACCTACCGTTTCCCTATTCCATACTTAGACATTTTTTCGATTACGGGTTCCCGGATTGGCGGGCTCAGGATTGTGTTTCCAATGTTCTGCGACTAGCAAACAGTACCCGGAGTTCCACAATATAGAATTTGTCCACAGGAATGCACCATCATGCCCTCTTTTGTGTTATGCATTATGTGATCAACACTTCTGAGAGATACAATTTGATCCTCGGGCCCTCACCTCTGTTGGTTGTATCTTGTAGCCCTATTTTGAATCTCGACCAACCGCTTTCGATAATTAGTCATTCCTTAATTGTTGTTCCCTGTCCTCGCCACCTTCCTACTTATTTTTGGATATGCAATTGGTAAGCTTTAATGCTAACACTTCATCATGCATGAACCTTAAACATGCCATTAATGAGCGAAAGTCTCAAGGAGATCTCCTACACTTTTGCCATATACAGATTGACCGACGAACTCCCACATCATCCCCTCTTCCGTGGTACACATTTTGCACTCAAGTTCTGAGACAGACAATTTGACCCTCGGGAAGTCACGTCTCCTGGGGAACAATTTTCACCCTAGTTTGAAGCCCATCCTACCACTTTCCATACGTTCCCATTTCATGGAATGTCTCTCACGGATCCTCGGGTTGGCGGGTTCACGAAATCTCCAATTCTTAGTCAATATTTACTGTGCCCGCCACCTTCGCACTTCTTTCAAAGTATGCAACGACCAAGGTTTAATGTGAATAGTTCGTAATGCAACAACCGTATAGACCATCATTAAAAAGCAAAAGGCTCGACAAGACAGTCACATTGACTATCGCCACAGAACTTGCCCAGAGACATGCAAAAAAGATATTGCCAGGTAATGGGATATCTATTACAAATTTCAATATATTAGCGAAAATGAGTTCAACTAGCCGTTTCCCTATTCCATACTTAAGCCACTTTTTCGATTGCAGGTTCCTGGATAGGCGGGCTCACTATTGTGCTTCCATTATTCTGTGGCCTGCAAACAGTACTCGGAGTTCCGTGATATACAAATTGCCCTCTTGACTGTCCCATCATGCCCTCTTTCGTGTTGTGCATTTTTAACTCAAAACGTTCCAAGACATACAATTTGACCCCCGGGCCCTCACCTCTAACGATTGTACCTTGTAACCCCATTTTGAAGCCCTCTCAATCGCTTTAGAGAATTAGACACTCCTTAATTGCTCTTTCTCGTCCCTGTGATCTTTGTAGTTCTTTCTTAATATGCAATTAGTAACCTTTCATTCTAACAGATCACCATGCAGAAACCATCAACATTGTCATTAATGAGCGAAATGCTCGAGGAGATCTCCCATTAATACACATTAAACCAAGATCTGTGGATAGTTATATTATCCCTTCCAATTGTTCATCTCAAACACGGGTCGTCGCGTTGGCCCGTTCATGAAATATCCAATCCTTAATCGCTCATTGTCGTACACGCCATCTTTGCACTTCTAGGTATGCAATTACTAGTCTTTAATGTTAACATCGCATCATGCAACAACCGTTAAGATTGTCATTAATGAGAAAAAGGATCGAGGAGATCTCCCATTCACATGCATTGGACCAAGATTTGCGCAGGGTTATATTATCCCTTCCAGTTCTTCATTTCAAACATCGTTTGGAGAAAATGAACGTTCTCGTAAACTCATGGCAGCAGCTCGACAACAGTTCTATGGAGATACAATGAATGTCTTTAGACATGAGGACCAGAACATCCAGTGGTTCAGGGCATACTCTTACTATGCATCCCGTTCCGCCCAGAACGAAGTGATTTGGACCTCTGGAATCACTCGTGCAGGTTGTGTCCTTGACGTTTTTGACTATAAGGAAGTGGTCTCTTGGTGCGTCGAAAAATATCTTTCAAGCCAAAGAATTATTCCACTGCGTGACCATTCTCATGTTTCTTTGTCACCTCAGGTCTTCCGCAAGGTGTTAAGATTGTCAGAGCCAACATTGAGCTTCAGAGGACAAGACTTCAAGCAGTTCCTAGAAACACATGATAACGGGTTGGACCTCTTACCCGAGTTCCTCGAAGACCCGACAACAGTTTTGAAACATATCACAAAGTTGTAGGTCAATTCCTTTAGAAATCAATTTTGAGAAATTGCTTGGTTGTTTACAAGAATATCTGGACAAGAATCCACGACAAGCATTTCCCACATAGTTCATTATATTTTGTACTTCACGATCAAGGAACAATTCATTTTTTGATTGGGGGAAGCTAATTTCCATTGAAATATGTTCCCAACTATCACGATTCAAAGAAGAGAATAAACTTTATATGTCATCGTACTTGATTTTCACAATAGAAAATTTTTGTCTGTTTCCAAAACTGTCTCTGTCCAAGAAAATAAACCATGAATTCGACCTAGTAACATTCTTGTACCAGGCCTTGTGCAGGCACAAGGCCTCCCATTATTTTTATGAGTTTTTTAATGACTTTGTCTCGGTTTCAGAGATTTATTGTTAGGAAATGATGCTCCCCGGATGTCTGGCAAGGCAACCAAGTTTTTGGATAGGAAGGGGACACTTGAACGAAAGGAAAATTACAGTGTAATAATGATCTTTGGCTCCAAGGAAAATCTTTCTTTTCTTCCATGTCACATCACAGACAAGATGTTTGTTACAGAAATAGCAAGGCAATACAACTACTGGTTGCATTTTTTGCATGGCAAGAGAAAAAATGTTCATTCCTCTGCCCTGGAAAGTCGGGGACTTCATGTTCAGAAACTTCAACAAGATTGACAAATTCGCGGGCCATTTCAAGAACTTGGACCTAAAATATGTTGAAAGGCTAAGAGGGTTCGACCCTAATGGGATTTTTCGAGAACACTTACTATCATTTGGCTTTAACAACTCTTTTATCCATAGACGCCTGACCGAAGACAAAGATAGTGACGACAACACTCTTGCTTCTGACAATTACGATGTAGAGACATTGCAAAGCACAACTGAATTGTATAGACAACAGGGAAAAGGCTCCAGTGAGAAGAGTGTCCAGTCCCCGACCAACACTCCCAAGAGCATGACATCACGGAGCATCGCTTCAACTACCCACCCCAGTAAGAAAGCAACCTAGAAATCTTCAAACGAAGGAGGAGATAAGAACCCTCCCCATGGAAAAATTTATAGTTCTCACAAGCTTCCCCTGACGAAGAAGAGAAAAGACATTGTAGGGCATGCAGAAGAGCCCGAAATTGAAAGTGAGGACATGCAACTTGAAACTTTTGTGGATGTCGTGTTACGCAAAGTTGATCCACCTGCAGATGCGATGCACCATAGTTCCACATTGGAAATAATTGAGACCAATATTTTTTACGAAGATGAATCCTTCATATTCCAGAGCGTTGTTTTTTACAACAAATCTAAAAATTTAATTATTGAAAAGAGAGATGTAACAAATAAGAAAGGGAAATCTCATTCAGAGATTAACCTTAGGAAAATGAAGCGGTCCCAAATCTCCCGATTTCACCATGCAACTGTTGATGCTCTTGATGATTCCATTGGAGGAATTGAAGGGGAGAATGCCAGTCTGAATGGACGAATCAAGGAATTGGAGGACGCTTTGATTCCTACCCTAGTGTTTGTCGGTCCTTTAACAAAACCCGTGCTTACCACCCCTGCAGCCAAGTTAAAATGATCCTCCAACCTCCTCACATCCTGTAGAGGCTATGTAGAGAATAATATTAAGAAAAGAATGCAGCTAATAACTGAAGCCTAAGAAACATCACAAAATATAGCTTCCTTTTGAACGAGGGCAAATGATTTGCACGAACATTACAGACGAATTTAAAAAATGAAGAATGTTTCTATCTACATATTGTGATCCCTTTTGCCAACCATGCCATCAATAACTTGGATCTGAAAAGAAGACAAGAGGATCTCCCCTCCCCAAACCGGATCAAACAATTAAAATCACGTTGGAAAGAGAAAGTTAAGAACCTACAACTCATTGTCGAATCATGTGAACAAGCCATATCAGAGAAAGAAGAATTATTCAGAAACCTTACCCAAATATACTTAGTCGGAAGTACCAACGAGGTTCAAGACCCAAACTTAATCCTCAAATCCTTGTTTTTAGCCAAGCAAGCCTTCGACGAACAACTTGATATTTTAAAGGGGTTGTCTTTAGAAAAGTTTTACGACATCCTTGAATATGGTGAAGATGACGTCGAGAACTGGCTAGTGGACTATTCGACACACAATGAAGAAATTGAACAGGCTCTGCATAATATTTCTATGGATCTAAGGAAATTAGAAAACGAGCTTTTCGACATAGAAATCCGAGATGAAATCAACTTGGCCCCCATGAGAAGCTACATTGAAGAATGGCTCCAAAGGAGAATGGACAAGCTCATCGACGAAGGGCAACAACAGGTTGGCACAATTCCAATGGTCGTCGACGAGAGCAATAAAAAGGCATCAACTTCATAGTAAGTCTATACTATGATCACATCTTGTTTTCTTTATCAATCCAGTTATTCTACCTCTTTAAAAAGAAATCTCTAACCAAAGACTCATAACTTCCAATTTCTTCTTTTCAGGTCTTCCTCTCTACCATCGCACACTTCTTCTTTCTACAGTCCTATTTCTTGTACTTATTTCTTTTATGGTCCACGGGAGCCCTAATCCCAGTCTATATGACAAACACATTTAAATTTCCAAAAATATGGAACAGATTCCAGAAATATGTAACATACATTATTAATTTTTGATAAATTTCAAAGAAAACTAATTCGGGAACAATTTCGACAGTGTGAACAAATTCGAGAAATATGTAACAAACATTATTAATTTATGATAAATTTCAAAGAAAACTAATTCGGGAACAATTTTTGTGGGCTGCTTTCGGAATGCTAATTTTTTTTTCTTCAACTATATTGGATGCCAGGAAATTGTGTTTATTAGATTTCAATGTTTATTGTGTGTGATTCCTGGTCCTTTTTTCCAGGAACCTTTATTTCAAGTCATTGAGACATAAATTTTCTAAGTCCCATGTTTGAACTATACACACACCACGAAAAAATTGGCTCGTTCGCATATTAACCACACATTAATATAATATTATGATTAACTAATTCAGGAGGTTCTTTGGGGGTCATCTACCAGCCCAATGTCTTATGGCTAGCCTGTGACACACTAGCACGAGTCATCCTTTGCATGGATACCACGTGTACTTCAAGTTGCTTCCCATGTGTCTGTGTTGTTTCAGACTTCTATTTCTCCCTCGGTCCCACCATAGCAGTGCATTTATTCCCATTCTAACCTGGTAGGGACTACACTACCATGTAACACTTGTTTTATTTAGTTAAGAATACATATTTCCTCCTTAAAAATTAAAGGTTCAAATTTGAAGGGGATATGGTATATACACCTTTACAAATTAAGTAATCAAATTGCTACATGAAAAAGATATTTTAATTCACAAACATAAAAAAACTCATACATAAATTTAATTTCTTGATAAGCCCCGTAAACTTAAAATTAAATTATTATTATTTATATATTTTTTAATTGTAATTATTGTAATTACAAAGTGCCATAATAAAAACTTGGATGCATGATGAAATTAAACCCTTCCCACTTTGCCATAGAATCAAAAGTTTATGGGCAAATATCATGTATATTTTAATGATAGGATTGGTTGATACATTGTCTCCGCCCTCATGAATTTTTAAAATAAAATAAATACTTTTATAGAAAAATTGGTACTGAAACAAATTTATTTATAAAAAATTAAAAATCAATACTATTTTTTATTTAATGAATAAAAAATTAAAAATAAATACCGCTTTTTTATTTAATTAATAAAAAAATTAAGACGTACCACATACCCTGATTGTTCCAGAGAGATGTTGAATAGTAGGATAGGTTTAAGACGCTTGGCTATGACCTTCGTGATAAGCTTATAGATCACATTGCAGAGTGCAATGGGTCAGAAGTGAGTTGGGGAGGTGACATTGTTCTCTTTTGGAATGAGAGTGATGAGGGTGGCATTGAGGGCCCATAGGACCTGCCCAGGTTTTATGGAATCCTCTATAATTTCCCAGACTTCTTCCCAAATGATATCCCAACAATGATGGAAGAAGTCTGAAGTAAATCGATCGGGCCCAAGGGATTTTCCTAGCAGAGTGTCCCTGAGGGCTTGATCAACTTATTTTTGGGTAATAGGACGCGTGAAGACCTTGTTTTGTTCTTTGGTGACCTCCTTTGGAATATGCTTAAGGATTGATTCGATAGCTTGGGTGCGATCTATAGGGGGTTATGTAAGAAGGTTCTTGTAGTAAGACAATAATTCTGTTTATATTTCTGCGTGCTTTTGAATTTCCAGGCCTTGGTCCGAAACAAGGTTAACTATATATTAATATCGGTTAACTTAAAAAGGTTTATGTGTGCAACCTAATGTTAGACATAGAAAATACAATTTCTTATTTCTTAAAATATAAAACAATGTTATTTTTTAACACACGATTGTTTGAAAAGTTTCAGGCGTTGTTTGGGATTCACGTCCTTCAAGGATGTTAATTAATCACACAATTAATATTGCGTGTGCCAATGCAATCGAGCCGTCGTCCACTATGGAAATCGCATTAACACTGCAATGTCAGATAATAGATGTCTGACATGTACCTAATGTCAAGGTCATTATTGCATAGGACACCCAACCTCCAAAGATTTGTGGAGTCATAGCAACAATGTAATTGTCCCGACAAAGAAACACTAAAGTCAATGCTCTTTGCAGGTCTGATAATCCTACAGTCTAAGTTCTTTGACAATGACAACTATGCGTATTCACCGCATTACCGCACTACATTCAATAACAATGTTCCCATTGCCACCTCCAGTGTCGATGTCCGAAGCCGAAGCTATCTAGAGCCTGGAGTCACCACCTGTGTGGATGCCTGAAGCTGAAACTACCTAAAGCATGGGATCACGACTTGTTATACTTGACATTAGTATCAGTAGTGATCGAAAGTTGATTGTATGTCGAGTCTGTTACTACATCCAGAGGTCGCTCAACAATCTTTGACATAGAAGTTGGTTGTCTGTCAAGTCTGTTACAACTTTGTCATAAAAGGTTCTGAATTTTAGAATGCAGGTGACTTGGATGTCCCTTCCAATTTACAGCAATAAAACAATGAAATTCAACATTCAAATCTTCAGGAAGGCCTTTCAACCAAACATATGATCGAATACAGGGAGAATAGTAGTCACAACATACTTGAATTTTTTTTGTCTCAACTTTTGTTGGCTAACAAGATTTTTTTCCCCCAAAGCCGACGTCACATAAAACCACTCCCTCGTCTTTGAATTGGGCCTGAATCACATCTCTAAGTTGTCTCAGATGTCGATGACCAGGAACATTACAAGGAAGGCACCTTATACCCCAAGTTTTCGACGATAGAGGGAAATTAACACATAGCAAAGTATGGAATGTTGAATAAACAGCTAATGCAGGCAGACCATATCTAGAAGAGACAAGCTATTCAAAAAGCTGGGATAGATCTTGCTGGCAGCACCAATAAAGTCTAAGACCCGAAATTGATATTCAACTCGTTGTTTTTTACCAAGCAAGCATTTGATGATCAAGTTTAAATCTATAAAAGACTGTTTACAGGCTTGATTATTATACATATTTTCTTTTTTTGTCGGCGGCAACCCCAATCGCAGACATTATGGCAAATGCATTTAAATTTCAAAGAATATTTGTTGAACTATTTCAGGCAACTATTTTGGGAAATAATCTCAATTGTATTTTGTATCCTAGTTTATCTGAATATAGAATATTTGAGGTTTTTGTATGGTGTTTTCCAATGTTTGATATTGTTTTTTATTTTATTTTGTACTTTTTTTGTGTGTGTGGTTAAACATGCACGACAAACTTTTCTTTTTGTTGCCCAACACTTCGATTTAAATAAAGGCTACTCTATTCGCTCCTTACATTTTACATGGAACGATAATTTGTGATAGGCCTTACTTATGTGGTGCCCGCCATATACTGAAGAAAGAAATGGTAGCACTCGTCTTGCTTTCATTCTTCAAGGTCCCGTAAATAGAATGAATTAATGACTCTATTTCAACAAGGCAACTCAGGTGTTGATACCATGTTCATGTTCAATATTCTGCATATATTACAGCTTCTTCTATTTGATAATATCTGTGCATATAAAAAATGTTACGTCATATATATATATATATATTATTTTTTCCTTTCTATTGCTTATGGGTTTCAACGAAATTTGCGAATCGAAAAACACCCTGCAAATTAGAAGATGCTTTACATTTGGACTAGAAATAATCTATTAATATATCTTAATATGAATACTATTGGAATAAATATAAACACTTTCTCTTTAAATTTTCCTTGTTTTCTTCCCCTCTATTATCCCTTCGTGGTTCTATATTTAGTTGCATTTCTATGATCACGACTTCCCGGGTTCGCAGATTGGCAAATGCTCATCTTTATCTATATCTTCACACCATGAGCCCAATTATGTGGTGCCCGCCCTATTCTGAAGAAAGAAATGGGAGCACTCGTCTTGCTTTCATTCTTCAAGGTCCCGTAAATAGAATGAATTAATGACTCTATTTCAACAAGGCAACTCAGGTGTTGACGCCATGTTCATGTTCAATATTATGCATATATTACAACTTCTTTTATTTGATAATATCTGTGCATATAAAAAATGTTACACCATATATATATATTATTTTTTATTTTTTTCTTTCTATTGCTTATGGGTTTCAACGAAATTTGCGAACCGAAAAACACCCTGCAAATTGGAAGATGATTTACATTTGGACCAGAAATAATCTATTAATATATATTAATATGAATATTATTGGAATAAATATAAACACTTTCTCTTTAAATTTTCTTTGTTTTCTTCCCCTCTATTATCCCTTTGTGGTTCTATATTTAGTCACATTTCTATGATCATGACTTCCCGGGTTCACAGATTGGTAAATGCTCATCTTTATCTATATCTTCACACCATGAGCCCAACCGACCGCAGTTCCTTTCAATACTTATCCAATTATTTGACCACTGGGTCTCGGGTTTGTGGTATCCAACACCTATGCCCCATGTTCCGTCATTTACATCTTGCACCCAAAAAATTATGTGATCTGCAATTTATGCTTTTACTAGTGAGAACTCACCAAGTGTTCAAAAAGATTGGCATTAATAAACGAACAGTAGATGTTGTTCTGTGAGATACTTAGCCCTTTTTCCCTTTTCTTCTTCCCGTATATTATCCCTTTCTGGTTATATACTTAGTTGCCTTTCTATGATTGAGGGTTCCCGGGTTGGTGGGCTGACAGATCTTCATCTCCATCGATATCCTCACATGACGATTCCGACCGACCATCGTTCCTTTCCATAATTAGCCAATTTTATGGCTGCGGTTTTCGGGGCTGGCGCTTTCGAAGTCTGTTGCTGCTTGTTTCGTGATATACATCTTGCACTCAAAATTTCCTTGATCTACAATTCCATCGCGGACTCCTCGAACTCGCAAGCTTCACTCTACCAGGGTTCACAAAAGTTTCAAAGCATCTGTCGCTGCCTTCCATCCCCACTAACTTCGAGCCCTTCCCAATGCACATTAATTATGTTTTACTAGTGACAATTGAACACACTGGTACGAAACAATTGGCATTAACAAGCAAAAAACCTCGAGGACATCTCCCATTAACACGCATTAAACCATCATTTACAGTACTTGGAACGACCGTCATTCCTTTCTATACTTAGCCAAAATTTTCCACCTATTCTGTGATACATCTTGGACCCAAAAAATTCCCTGATCTACAATTCCACCCCAGGCTCCTCCAACTCGCAAGCTTCACTTTACCCGGGTTCATAAAAATTTTCAAACCATTTATGCCTCCCTTCCATCCCTGCCACAATCACGCCCTTCCCAATGCACATTAATTATTTTGGCCTCTAGATTAACTTCCATTGTTTTGTGACCTACAAACAACACCCATACCTCCGCGATATACAAATTGACTGTCGGACTCCCACATTGTCCCCTCTTCCATGTTACACATTATGCATTCAAATGTTTCGAGCGATACAATTTGACCTTCGGGGCCTCACGTCTTCTAGGGAAACCTTGTCACCCTATTTTGGATCCTTGGGTTGGCGGGTTCATGAAATCTCCAATTCCGAGTCACTATTTCCCGTGTCGACCATCTTCATACTTATTTCCAAATATGCAACAACAAAGGTTTAATGATAAGACTTCATCATTCAACAACTGTAAAGATCATCATTAATAAGCAAAAGCCTTGAGGAGACAGTCACACTGACTATCCCTATGCAACTTGTCCATAAACATGCAGAGAAGATCTTGCCTGGTAATGGGAAAACTATTACAAATTTCAATATATTAGCGAAAACAAGTCCGTGCTACCGTTTCCCTATTCCATACTTAGACACTTCTTCGATTGCGGGTTCCCAGACTAACAGGCTCAAAATTATGTTTCGAATCTTCCGCGACTTGCAAACAGTGACGGGAGTTCCGTGATATACAATTTGTCCATTAGAATGCCCCGTCACGAGCCCGACCGTTTGTAGTTCCTTTCAATACTTAACCGCAAGTTGGCTGTACGTTCATGACATGGTACATTTCCATGGTTGCACATGTTGCAACCACTATGTATTGAGTCCGGCCTACTGTTTCCTTGTTCCATACTTAGACACCTTTTCGATTATGGGTTCCCAAACTAGCGGGCTCAAGATTGTGTTTCCAATGTTCTGTGACTAGAAAACAATACCCAGAGTTCTGCAATATACAATTTGTCCGCAGGAATGCACCATCGAATGCACCATCAAATGCACCATCATGCCCTCTTTCCTGTTACCCGTTCTGCGGTCAACACTTCCGAGAGATACAATTTGACCCTTGGGCACTCACCTCTGTTGGTTGTATCTTGTAGCCCTATTTTGAAGCCCGACCAACCGCTTTCGATAATTAGCCATTCCTTAATTGTTGTTCCCTATCCTCACCACCTTCCTACTTCTTTCTGGATATGCAAACAGTAAGATTTAATGCCAACACTTTGTCATGCATGAACCTTAAACATGTCATTAAAGAGCAAAAGGCTCGAGGAGATCTCCCACACTTCTGCCATAAACAAATTGACCATTAGACTGCCACATCATCCCCTCTTTCATGGTACACATTTTGCACTCAAGTTCCAAGACATACAATTTGACCCTTGGGAAGTCACGTCTCCTGGGGAACCATTGTCACCCTAGTTTGAATCTCGTCCAACCGCTTTCCATACTTGCCCATTTCATGGAATCTCTTTCGTGGATCCTCAGGTTGGCGGGTTCACGAAATCTCCAATTCTTAGTCATTGTTTACTGTGCTCGCCACCTTCGCACTTCTTCCAAAGTATGCAACAACCAAGGTTTAATGCTAAGAATTCATCATGCAACAACCGTATAGACCGTCATTAAAAAGAAAAAGGCTCGACGAGACAGTCACATTGACTATCGCCACCGAACTTGCCCAGAGACATGTAGAAAAGATCTTGCCAGGTAATGGGATATCTATTACAAATTTCAATATATTAGCGAAAACGAGTCTGGATAGCCATTTCCCTATTTCATACTTAGGCCACTTTTTTGACTGCGGGTTTCTAGACAGGCGGGCTCATGATTGCGCTTCCATTGTTCTGTGGCCTACAAACAGTACCCGGAGTTCCGCGATATACAAATTGCCCTCTGGACTGTCCCATCATGCCCTCTTCTGTGCTATGCCTTTTGCACTCAAAAAGTTTCAAGACATACAATTTGACCCTCAGGTCCTCACCTCTAATAGTTGTACCTTGTAACCCTATTTTGAATCCCGCCCGACTACTTTCGATAATTAGACACTCCTTAATTGCTCTTTCCCGTCCCCACGACCTTTGTACATATTTCTTAATATGCAATTAGTAACCTTTCATGCTAACAACTCATCATGAAGGAACCCTCAACATTGTCATTAATGAGCGAAACGCTCGAGGAGATATCCCATTAATACGCATTAAACGAAGATCTGCAGAGAGTTATATTATCCCTTCTGATTGTTCATCTCAAACACGCTTCGTCGCGTTGGCTCGTTCACTAAATCTCCAATCCTTAATTGCTCATTGTCATACTCGCCATATTCGCACTTCTAGGTATGCAATTACTAGTCTTTAATGCTAATAACGCATCATGCAACAACCGTTGAGATTGTCATTAATGAGCAAAAGGCTCGAGGATATCTCCCATTCACATGCATTGGACCAAGATTTGCGTAGGGTTATATTATCCCTTCCAACTCTTCATTTAAACATCGTATGGAGAAAACGAACGTTCTCGTAAACTTATGGCAGCAACTCAACAACAGTTCTGTGGAGATACACTGAATATCTTCGAACATGAGGACCAAAACTTCTAGTGGTCCAAGGCATACTCTAACTATTCATCCCGTTCCACCTAGAACGAAGTGATTTGGACCTCTGGAATCGCTCGTGCAGGCTGCGTCCCATGAGTAAAGCTTTAAGCCATTTGATTTGAGAAGGTTTAGCCTAGCCATAGCTACACTAGCCATCTCTTGTCTTGAGCTAGTTTTGAGTATAAATTGAAGAAAGAAGGCGTCCTAGGCCTAATTGAATTTACACCTAGGGTTTACTTCTAGGGTTTTGAAAAGCCTTGCCATAGCAACACTTTTCAGCCATAGGTTTATGCTTTTAAGCTAGTCGTTTTGCCAAGAAAGTCTTAAGGAGAGAAGTGAAAGTTCCAGGCCTAGCTTTAGCTACACCTAGGTGACTCTTTTCTTCTTAGGGTTTAGGGTTGGTGGCCTTGCCATAGCAACACCATCAAACCCTAGCTCTCTTGTCTTTAAGTTTGAGTCCTTCCTAAACCATTAGTCTCACTTCAAGTTGACTCCATTAACCCAAGGCACTAGTCTAG
>ML807652.1:144537-158418 GCA_009831015.1 Picea engelmannii
GTGGTGGTGGTGAGGAGGGGGATCACACAAAGAGGTTGAGGAAGGGATGGAAGAAAGAGAGATGGGCATCGAGCATAAACTCATCAATGACCGGCTATGGAGTGGAGCTGGAGCAAAGTGGCGTGGGGGTTCAGTCCTCTTGTTTGTTCGAGCCTATGCTAGATGCCCAAAACTCTATGGATTCTGGTCATGGCCAGTCCTCTGGGTTCTAGGTTGCGAGATACCACTGATTGGTGTGAGCTTGGGGTCGGGGTCGACTGTGCAAGGATCTCAAAGGTTGCGACAATGTGGAGGTCGGGCTCAAGGTCACCATCGCGGAGGAGTGCGGGCTCAGGGTTAGTTGCACGAGGTCACGAACTGGTGTGAGCTCACAGACTAGCGAGCTCATGAACTGGCGAACTCATGAATTGGTGAGAACTCACGAGGTCACGAATGTTGCGGTTGAGGTCATGAATTGGCGGGCTCCGGGTCAGCTTAAGGTCGCGACCAATCCTATGGGTCATGAATTGGCATGGTTGTGATCGATCTCATGGGTTCCGGGTTGGCTGCGCGAAGGAGTGAAGGTCGCGGTTGTGCGGAGGCCGGGCTGTTTCGACAACTTGATCTTCTGTAGGACAAAAGAGCACTTCAATAACTTGATCGTGAATGAGCTTTCTGATGAAGTGCATGTGTAGCTTGATGTGTTTGTTGTGCTGATGTTGAATTGGATCTTTAGCGAGCTTAATGGCACTCTGATTGTCGCACTAGAGAGTGGTTGGATGTTGGTGTTGGAATACCAAACTTTGAAAGAATCTGTCAAAATCAAAAGGCTTCTTGACTTGCATTAACTGCTGCTCAGTACTCAACTTCTGTTGAAGAAAGAGCAATAGCTTGTTGTTTCTTACAAAAACCCAAGTGACATTTCCAGAACCAAGGCTAAAAACATAACCTGTAGTAGACTTTCGATCATTAGGGTCGTCGACCCAATTTGAATCAGTTAAATGAACAAACAAAGGAGTTCCCCTTGAATTGTATTGTATCCCAAACTAAACTGTACCCTAGACAAATTGAAGTATCCTTTTTGTTGCTTTCCAATGGCTCTCATGGGGTGTTTGCATATACCGAGCAACAAGACCAACAACAAAAGAAATATTAGGACGGGTATGAGTCAAATATAAGAGGCTACCAACTAATTGACGATACAAAGTGGCATCAACTTTGGGAGTAGTATCGGTGGCAACAAGTTTGACTCTAGTTTGGAAGGGAGAAGGGGCTGGTTTAGAATCTTCCTTGTGAAAGTGGTGAAGAAGGTCACAAGCATACTTTAGATTGGGAAAGGGAGATACTTCCTTAGTTTGCAAAACTTGGAGGCCAAGGAAATAATGCAAATAGTGTCGTTTCAAATTTCTTTTTAAGGCTAGATTTCACATGGGTTAAAAGTTTAGTGTCACTACTAGTGAGGATAAGGTCATCAACATAAAGAACAAGTATTATGAGATAGCTTCCTACTTTCTTGGTATAGACATTAGGGTCAGAATGACATCTAGAAAAAGCTACTGTCAAGAAGAAAACTGTCTATGTTGGCATACCAAGCTCGAGGAGCTTGCTTAAGACCATAAAGAGATTTCTTAAGGCGACATACAAGGTTAGAGTCATTCTGGACATAGCCAAGAGGTTGTTCCATGTAGATTTCTTCTTGCAAATCCCCATACAAGAAGGTGGATTTAACATCCATCTGATGGACCTCCCATTTATGTGAGGCGGTAAGGGCTAGAACAAGGCAGATGGAATTCATTTTGGCTATGGAGGCAAAGGTTTCATTATAGTCAATGCCTTCAACTTGAGAGAATCCTTTGGCAATTAATCAGGCCTTGTGTCTTTCAACGCTTCCATTTGATGCATACTTAGTTCTATACATCCATTTACATCTGGCAAGTTTTCTTCCTTTCGGAAGAGGTACAAGATCCCAAGTATCATTTTCCATTAAGGAATGATATTCTTCATTCATTATTGTGTCCTAATCTGGATGGCTAGAAGCTTTTGCAAATGTGTTTAGATCACGAGTCTCTGAAACTTGAGCTAAAAGCGAAGAGGTTTGCTGGAACTATGAACGTGTCCGATGCTGATTTGAAGGATCATTGACAAGATCACCAGTTGCTTCTTGTGTTGAACAGACCCATTTGGAAAGTGATGGTGTTGGTGCAGGTTCATGTTCAATGGATTCATTCTAAGGAAAGTGAGTAGGTGGAGGTGGATTTTCATCCTCATTATCAATATCTGAAGAAGAAACCAAATTAGGAATAGAAGATGACATAAACACCGAATTAGGCTCATAGGCCAAGAGATTTTCATCAAATTTAACATCTCTTCTAATAATAATTTCATTGAAATTAGGTTGAAGAAAATGATAGCCTTTGACATCTTCAAAATATCCAACAAAAATGCACTTCTCACTTTTAGGCTGTAATGCTTTTCTTTTCTCATCCGGATTGTGAGCCAATGCTATACTACCAAATACACACAAGTGGCTTACATTTGGCTTAATTTTAGTCCATGCTTCTTCCGGTGTTATATTTTTTAGAGTCTTTGTGGGAGTGCGATTTACTATATAATTTGCATAGTTGATGGCTTCCGCCCAATAATGAAGACTTAATCCTTTATATTGGATCATACAATCAACCATTTCCTTTAATGTGCGATTCTTTCTCTCAACAACACCATTTTGTTGTGGTATATATGGAATAGTATGTTGCATTTGAATGCCTTGTATATATGGAACAATGTATTGCATTTGATGTTATTTTTTCACATGCAACTTTATGTGACTAATTTTAGATCTGAAAATTGCTTGCTTCCTAGTGGTCTAACAGTAAACCCTAGCTGTTATCACTGATCAATTTTACATTGAAATTATTGACTAAAAAATATAGTTGCGGAAACAAGAATATCATAGATGAATCATCAATACAAATGAGACACAAAATTTCTGTTATGGAACCTTTTAATTCATACATTTCGGAGGGCAAAAACCAGCCCTCCCAACTATCACAAAAATCACCAAATATGAGGACAAAACCAGTGCTCTCTACAACCACAAAATCAACAAAATTCTCAGGACAAATCGCAACTTACAAATTTGCTGCAGACCACCTGTATGGCCTGCTGACGTCAGCTGTACGATTGCTGACGTCAACCAGTATGGACTTGCCAAACTGCCCAGAAGAACCTGTACGGACATACGCGACTGTTTCCACTACAGCTCGCGTACGTACGCGACTGTCTCCACTAGAACCTGCGTAGATACACGACTGTTCCCACTGATCCGTACATGTATTGAAATCCCATACAAACGCTTTCCGTACAGTCTGCACTACCCGTGCGACTTCTTCCTTTCTGTGACTGCCTCTCCTCCACACGTGCGATGTGCTTTCCCTGTCCAGAACAGAAAATAGAGAGTCCTTAGCCCTAGGCCAGATTTTTCATAGTTGCAGAAATTCCCTTGCTGAAATCACCAAGCTCCTTGGCACAAGTGCAGACTCACTTATGCCAACTCCATAATGTCATAATGTCACAATCTCATCTCTCCTCTCCTCTCCTTATATAGGAGTCTAATGAGTGAGTTGAGGAACCCTTTCTAAACTCAACATTTAATTAGAATATTGTATTCCTCTTTGTGGGTGTGACACCCCTACACAAGCCCACAAAGCCCATCAACTTGCCCATGAGGCCCTAGCCTCATTCCAAGGTTGATTTCATTGAAACGAAAGGCTAATTTGGTGCCAACGAAGATTCCCACATGCCTCACACCTTGACCTCATGTGAGAGTGCCTCTCGAAGCTACAAAAGCTTCAACATTTGAATGCCCTGTGCAGTGCAATAAATTGTAAATTTCTTGTTCACATATTCGCCTCCATTATTTGTTCTTAACCTTTGAAGTTGATGTCCATATTGTTTTTCTACAAGGGCCCTGTAGGCTAAAAACATGTCAAAAAATCGCTCTTAAATTTTAAGAAGTAAACACAAGTGCGTCTGGAGAAAGTCATCAATGAGTTAAGAAGTACTTGCACCCAGAGAAAGAAGAAGAAAGTGGACCACACAAATCACTGTGAACAAGCTACATAGGGGTCGAGGCGTGCCAAGAGGAACACCTGTCAAAACTGTCTCGACGATGTTTGTCGGGAACGCAACTTACACAAACACCATCTTTGCAAGAAACGAGAGAAAGACTAGTCACCATATGTTGATTATGTAGTTGCTGCAATGAGCGATAGTTTAGATGCCCAGATTGCTCATGCCAAAGTTTGCTCAAGTCATCGCTATGAGCAATAAACACCGATGGAAAAAGATGATGACCCAAAGTTGTCAAATTTGTAAAACTTGGTAATATCATCAACGATTCCAATTGCTAGGACATGCTTAGGATTTTTTAAATCCTTGATTACAACTTGGTGAGGTGAACATTCTACTTTTTTACCTTCACTTGAATGAGTGATCTGATACATTGATAGAAGGTTGCAGGAAAGACTTGGAGCACATAGCACATCATTGAAATGACCATTATCTATCTGAACTGTTCCAGACCCTACAACACTAAGAGATCTATCATCACCAACAAATATTTGTTTGGTGTTACATTCATTAAGAACAAAAGAAATGGTTTTATCCTTATCCATATGATAAGATGCTCTAGAATCAATAAGCCACTCATCAAAAAAAGAAGTAGAATTTGCATTGAAGGAGAAACTAGAAGCAGCAAGTGCATGTCTATGAGAAGAAGAGGTAGAAGAAAAAGAATCAAGATTGATGTTTTGCTTCTTCATTGTTGCTTCTAAGGCTTCCATCTTTTTAAAACATTTAGTCTCCACATGACCATCTTTCCCACAAAAGTTGCAATGCTTGTTAGTCTTCTTACTTTTAGATTTTGCTCCTTTGTCACTGTTGCCGCCTTATACACACCTTGTGTAGTGTGGAAGAAACCTTCAATCCACTGGGTGTGTCCTTGGGGGGCAAGTCTCGAGTCAAGGTGTTGTCACTCGATCCTCAACTCCTCCATCTAGGTCAACTCCTAGCGAAGCCAAAGGGGGTAGTCCCTAAACAAAATAATCTAAGGCTTGAATTAAGCTAAGTATAAGAAATTGAATCTAGGAGTTTATTAAAAGCAAGAACAATATAACAATCTAATCTATTAGCATATATGATTCATTCACTATCAAAGATATATTTAATAATATGTAAGCAAATGAATTACTTCAAGATAAAGGAAATGCTTGAAATGTAAATACTTTGAAAAAGTAAATGCTTGAAGTAAAGGGCTTGAGATATAGATGTAATGAGACCAATGCCAATAGTAAGATGCTGCTGTTGAAGAGAAGTGTTGTAAGTGTTCTTGTAAAATTTTATTAAGAGTTATTTAGGTGGAGTGACTGTTGTGAATGCAAGTCACTATGTGATATTGTGTGCAAAGTGGTACAAGAAAATAAATCTAATCTAGATTTGGCCTCTAAGAGGCTACCCCTTAGATTGGAGACTGAATTATGTGAATGTCCAACAGGGAGGATATCCCTCTGACTTCACACAATAGCTCAAAAGATTGTCGAATGTCCAACACGGGGAGGACTATGTCCTGAGAGGGCCCATCTGACTTCGCACACAATCTCTCTTACATTTCCAATCAAGCAATAACAACTTAAAGATTTTCCTATTAAAACTACTCTGCACTGACCAACCCCTGTTCTAATGTACGCCACACCAAAGATCAAGTTGAAGCTCGCAAATGAGGGGATAGAACAATACTAAGGGGCACTGAGGTGATTGGTTTATTTGCCAAATTGAAATAATTGAAAAGAAATGCTGAAATTGAAACTAATCTAACAAATTGAAAGTTACTATATGAAATGAAATCTATGCTAATCTAATCTAATAAAATGAAACCTACTCTAAAAGTTTTGCGGTGCTTGTGCTAAATTTTATGGTTAATTTTAACTTTCCTTTAGGTGAGAATTGTAAGCTTGAGCAAAAAAAGGAACCAAAATGAACAATCACACAAAGACACCGTCCCCCCTAGGGGGGATGAAGAGTGGGTGCTTTGTAGCCCCACTGATTTTATTAATGGAATTACAATGATCTTTTTTGGAGTGACTTGTGATAATTCATGAGGGGGATCACAAGTCTTTACAATGTTTCCAATGAGTTTATTTGTGAATGGGATGCTCCCAGAGGTCCCAGATAGTGCAAATCTGCCAAAATTTGACAGTCTCCCCTTAGCTGTCTGCAAACCTGCAAAAAACAACAAGGTAATATGGGCAAAAGATGCCCCAAAAAGCATTGGAGGACCTTGCAAAATATGTTAGAAATGTACAAAATTATTCCAAGTAAAAAGCTAGAAACTATGCTAACACTAGATCAAGAAAGCAAGCTAAAACACAAGTTTTAATGACTTTGTTTGCTGTTTTTTGGACAGCAAGCAAAGAGGCACTAAGATTGCCAAATTTAGAGATGAAAGCTCTTTGAAAAAGACTACCCTTTAACCCTTAGAAATTTGGAAGAAAAGCTTGATAAAAGGGGACTTTTTCCTATACTAGATCGAAACTTTAGATGAAACTTGCAAGTACAAAAATAGATCTATTTTAAATTATGCATGCCAAGTAAGAAATTAAAGATTTAAAATTAAATTTCAGATTCAATCACTTGCATGCAATGAAGTAACAGAAGGAAATTATATTTTCTTTGAGAAAGAGAGAAGGAAGATCTTGAAAGCCTTGGAATCTTTGGGCAATATGGAGTCTTCTTGATGGATCAAAGAGGGACTATGTCTTTTTTTAATATCTTGAAGAATGAGGCAAGTGCAACCGAGCCCAATCTCCTCTTCAAGTGTGAGAACCTGCAAACTTAGAGACTTCTTGCCAAACAAATTGTTAATAGCATGGTGCTACCTACAAAGATACTTTAAAAGAGCACAAGCATCAACTGAAATGAACATGCAATGTAAAACTATCAAATGTAAATAAGCAATAAGATTATAAAACAACCTAGCTCTTCTAATCTTACCCTACTTGGAGACAACTCCTCTTGAAGGCCACAAATTAACAATTAGAAGCAAAATCACAAAAGAAAAAAATACCTCACATTCAACACAATGACATAAAAATTCCACACATGAAAATGGTACACCAATCTAGCCTCCAAAGCCTTTCTTTATTCCACAAATGATAGTACAATTACATCACAAGCCTTTTTTCTCCCCTACTCTAACTAGCTTGCAATGGGAGAGAGTGCTTCATTATATAGCAAAGATGGTGACAATCCCAAGAGAGGGGGGCACACCATTTGGAGGAGGAAAGGGAGCCAAGTGTGAGAGATGGGCTGCCACCTCTCTCCAAACTCCAAGTAAATGCCATGTGTGAGGGTGAGATAGAGAGGGAGGGTGCCACCTCTCAAGAGGTGGGCATCCCTCCTCAAGAGTGTGCCACATCTCCTCAAGAGGGGCACACCTCTCCTTAGAAAACTCAACTCAAGCTAACACTCTAACAACTCACCTCTATCTCTCACTTGGATGCCAATAAGGGCTTGTTAACTCAAAGAGAGGATGAGTTGACTGAAAACATGTTTGGAACATGTTTTCACAAAAATAACATTTGCTGATTTTTGTCTTTTATTCACCTTTTGTGAGTAAAATTACTTTTAAGTGATTAAAAATTGCTAATTTCACTCACAAATTGGGTAGCTAGGTAAAGTGGGTATTCTGAGTGTGAAAACGAATACCCCCAAGGCATATAATGCCTCTTAGTACCACTTATTTAACTTAGTTATCAATTACAATTAAATTATCTCGTTTTTACAGGAAATTTCTTATTTGCATAAAACATTAAAAAAAACCTAAGGGGGACTTAACGTATTTCCATGAGACTCTAGGAGGATGATTAGCATGGTAATATACAATAGACATTAGACTTAGAAGACCAAATTAAGGCCCAACCATCGGTACACACTCCAGCTTTGGACGAAATGAGTGAAAAAACCCAAAAATTATAACTCGCTTAAAAAATTCAAGCAAGAAATAATTAATAAGTAAAAAAAACACTCTAGAGTAATGCACTCATGGTTAAGTTTTAGGAGGCTAAGCCTTTTGTTGAGTTTTGGTGTACCTCGGGAAGTGTTTCCCTTGTGGTTTTGAGCCTCTAACCACAAGAGGGAGATGTTGGTACCTTTGTACCTTGTACTTTATGTCTAATTTTACTTCGACTTAGGAGATTTAAGTCAAAAGTGAAATTTGGTCATTTTAACCAAAAGTGACTATTAACACACTTTGTGGGTGAATTAGGAGACATAAAGTGAACTTAGGGAACTTAACCCAAAGTGGGTTTTGAGTTGAGATTATTGTGGGATGTTTTCAACCATTTATTAGGGATGGATTGGGATGATCCTAGCCATCCACATTTAGGTTTCCTTATGGATTGCTCAAGGAGGGCGCGAGGGGCAAAGAGAGGCTCATTCATTCATTTGCTCACTTGGAGAGTTTGAGAGGGAGCATGAGGATGAGGTTGGAAGCATTGGAAGAGGGCATCTTGGGCGCTTCTATTCATGGAGGAGCTATGGGAGCTTGGACCCCTATTATTTTGTGGTGATTAGTATTGCTTGGAGGAGGGCGCACTATAGGAGGAGGGCGCACCCCTAGCAAGTAGGAGCTAGACTTGAGGGATTGTAGATTGGTTTATTTCAGTGGAGAGGCAACACACAAGAGCACATTGTGGTGCAAGGGATTCTTCTTCAGAGCAACCAAGGTCAAGGGCGCATCACTTGAGTGAGTTTGGCAACAAGGGGAAGAGGCGCACTAAGCTTGGGCACATTTCTTTTTGGTTCCTTTGGCAAGTCTCGAGAGGCTTTGTATACAGGTTCCATCATATTGTATTTCTTGTTGTATCTCATGCTTTATACACCACTTATATATACTTCCATTTCAAACTGGTTTTACCCGGGGGGTTTTTATCCAAGGTCATGTTGATAAAAAACACTTGTGTTCATTTCATGCATGCTTAGAGTGTAGGTAAACTTATTTGTGTTGTAAAGATCTAGAGGAGTGTTACTTGTTTTGAGATATATTGCATGTGCTAACCACCGGTTTGAAAACACTTGCAAGGGCACCTCAAAGAACACTTAACCAATACAAATTATGGGCAGAAAGTTACGAAATTGTTTGCTGTCCTTAAAACAACAAAGGACAGTTTTGGAGATTGAAACTTAGAGCCAATCTCAAGGTCAAAGACATATTAGAAAGTAATGGATGTGCTCGTTTAACCATAGACAGTATAGCAATATTGTCACCCAACCATAGGCCGAAGCCACCCCCGAGCACCTTAACCTTGACAGAGAATCATTTCGGAAGCAAACCCTAGGCTAGATAGCCAAACAAAGATGGCACACCTTTCTCCAAGGATGGCACACCAAACAAGAGTAACAAGAGCTGATTAGAGAGTCCAAACCATAACCAAGAGATCGTCCAAGTCAAAACCGAAATCTGCGTGTTGTAGCAGCTGCAACAACTCTCCTCCAAACTGGCCAACTGCAGTGCAAGTGATGCTTCTGCAGTTCTGAGAATACTGGCCAGAATAAAGACTCGCCTCCTGTATTTATACTAATTTTGGCAGACTGCCTGGGCTGACTTCTCATTCTATGTACTAATTCTTTAGTATATAACATTTCCTTTAGCTGGCTTCTTCTCTTGGAGGCTAATAACCTAATACAAATTATCCTCTTGAGCCGACTTGTCTTCTAGGGTTATTAGCCAACTAATTAGGGTTTCTTCTTGCTTCCCAGAATATTCTATTCTCATCAGGTTTACGCGTGGAGGTAAATACCTCCCGCAACTACCATAATATCAACACTCCCTCCTAGCTAGGGAGGTATTGAAGGTAATGGTCTTGAGCACAAACATACCATTCACCCGGTAGCATCAACATAGTCGTATAGATTATCTCATGATTAGATCATGAGCACCATCATCACTATCAGTGTCATCAATTGCATCATCTCTCGAAACCATACTCCATCTGAGTAATCAGACATGATGCTGGATAAGTCACTCACTCCACAGAGTGACACAAGAACCATTCTTCTAATTTGGACATATGTCCTAGAAGAATAAATGTCCTGGACCATTTTCCGTCCGGGGAATCTCTGTCCATTGATCATCCATCTAGCTGATAATCATTTCCAACACCACTGATAGTCTTCAAGGCAATCAGAACAATGTCATTCAATAGAACACAACTGTGTCTATCCATAGTAGTACACAACTACAATCCAGTGGTACACTACCACACCAAGTAGCACACGGATACTTGATCAGTGACATATAGTCACAATCAGTGGAACACATCCACCACAGTGGTATACATCTACTGTTCAGAGACATACAGTCTCCATAACAATCATATCATCTGATATCAACCTTCATAGAAAACATTGTTATGATATAAATTGAATCATCTGGGCCATTCTTCCACTCACATCTGTGAGATCTGGAAGAACATCTGCCCTCAGAAGGTAAAACATTAATGATGAGCTATTTGGACTATTCTTCTCAAGCAAGGAAGAATAACTGTCCCGATTTCTGAGCCTGGACCATTCACCTATCTGGGCCATTCCTCCGGCACTAAACAAGGTGCAACTTGGAGAGAATGAGTCTGCCCTAGGGAATGCCTGTCCCTGATTGTTGAACCTGGACCATTCACCTATCTGGGCCATTCCGACGGCACTAAACAAAGTGCAACCTGGAGAGAATGAATCTGCCTTAGGGAATGACTGTCTAGACCATTTCCTAAGGAAATGACTGTCCTGCATCAACCTCCAAAATAAACCATTCTTTGAAACTGCTCACAACTGTGAGCTTCGAAAGAATGATTGTCTTGCAAGGCAGACCAGTCTTCTTGACCACTACTGAGAGTGACCGTCAAGAAGAGAGACTGTCCTAGACCATTCCCCCACATTGGCCACAAGGGGAATCGCTGTCTATGGTACATTGACAATCCATCGAACCATTTTCATTATGAAAATGACCGTTCGATCTGGACCATTTTTCGAACTGGAAAATCCCTGTCCGTCAGAAATCTCAAACGACTTTCTGAATTGGAAAGGAACTGCTCATCTTGGATCACTTTTCGAACTTGAAAAATGACTGTCCATAAATTAATAACACATCAGTGCTCCCTCCCAACTTGGGAGTTATCTCTTCCTTTTTCAATAAGGAAGTCATCTCCACGAACTCCAGCTTGAGTACACAAACTCTTTCATCTTGGACAGAGGCTTTACCAAAATGTCTGCTTATCTGTGGAGATATATATTGGAGAACCACTTTCTCTTTTCTGGACTTCATCACGGAGAATGTAATGCTTGACCTCAATGTACTTCGGTCTTTCTGGAACATTGGTTTTCTCTGAAGGCTTCATATAGCTTTGATCAATATAGTATATCATTGTTGGATTCATCTTTTGTTTCCTGCTAGCTCATAACATTGTGGCAAGGGTCAAACTGGAACATATCCAAGTGGTACTTCTTCTGCCATCATGAGGGTTTGTCATGGATTAGCAATCCATCATCCTGAGCTTTTGAGTAACCATTCTGATACAATATCTCTGTTATAGAAGGTTTTTCACCACGCTTCTGCTGTGCATTGGAGGCTCTGCACCAAGTTGTTTGAATCCATACAAAATCTTCTTCCATCTGCATACAAGAGTCTCTTTCTGGTATACCTCAAAACCTTGAGGTTGCTATATGCTTCTTTGTTTGACTACTCTGTTGAGGAGAACAGTTCTTACATTCGTCTAATGTAAACTCCAACCCATTGATAATGTACGAGATATAATGTCTTAGGTAGAGGCATGTCTGGAACAAGCTATCATCATAGTCGTCTCCCTCCATTTGGGAGAACCTTTAGTTCTGGATCTCGCAATGCTTTCATTCATAAATTTTCCATACATTGTTCTTCATCACAACTTTCATTTCTTCTGCTTGATTGCTTTTAGAGGGTTCAGATCAAATTGGTAGTCTTGTGATGCTCGATATAATGACTGGTTGTTCTGGCTTTTCTTTCTCTCTTGGAATCTTCATGTTCTTCTTCATGTTTCTCTTTAGCTCTTGGGTCCATGGAGTTCTCTATAGATTCCATGCCCTGAAGATTCCAACTTCTTTCTTTCATCATAGGATCATGGATGTGGATAGACAACCAGGGATACTTTAAGGCTTCTTTTCGAAGAAGGCTTCTTCTAAAGTCAAACTGAACACATACTGCTTTTCATGGCTGCTACCATGGATATATACTTCATCATCTTCAATGGATCATAGGATTAGCTCCCTCCTAATCCTTGCTTCATGCATGAATGCATGCTCTTCTTTTGGAAATATATAATCGACTCCCTCCATCTAACAGAGTCCTCGCTTTCGTCTGTTAATATTATGGTAGCTGTGGGAGGTATTTACCTCCACGTGTGAACTTGACGAGAATAGAAGACTTCGGGAAGCAAGAGAAACCCTAATGAGTTGGCTAATAACCCTAGAAGCCTTGTCAGCTCAAGAAGATAATTTATATTAGGTTATTAGCCTCCAAGAGAAGAAGTCGGCCATAAATAATAATAATATATTGAACAGACACATGTCCAGAAGAAGAAGTCGGCCCCAACAAAACTGGCAGAACCACTATAAATACAGGGCGCCAGTTCTCATTTGACAGTATCTCGGAATTGCAGTTCCCAGTTTGGTGCGCACTGCAGTTGCAGTCTTGTGCGCAGGTTTGGAGGAGAGCTGCTGGTGCAGCTACAGTAGCAACAAGTTTTTAGTATTGGCTTGAATATCTCTTGGCTAGGGTTTGGGACTATCTGATTAGTCTTTTGTGTTGCGCTATCCTTGGAGAGAGGTGCACTACCCTTTGTTTGGTTATCTAGCCTAGGGTTTGCTTCCAGAGGAATTCTCAGTCAAGGTTAAGGTGCTCGGAGGGAGGCTTCGGCTTATGGTTGGGTGACGAAGGTATCGTCAATGGTAAAACGAGCACACCATCTTCTATATTCTAACAGGTTATGGGCCAACACTCCTTCAGTCAGCCTAAAACGCTGGAAGGAAACATAGCCGCTAGATATTGAGCTCGTTGAGGAACTGCCACTAGGGTTACTAGCAGAAGCAGCTTCCAAGACACTGCAGCTAGGGTTACTAGCAGGTGTAGTTGCAGAAACCCTAAATCTCTTGTCGAGGCACCTTAAGTGACGAGATTGACCTAATCTCTGGATAGATCAGTGCGCCCTTGTTAATATTATGGTAGCTGCGGGAGGTATTTACCCCCATGTGTGAACCTGACGAGAATAGAAGACTCCGGTAAGCAAGAGAAACCCTAATGAGTTGGCTAATAACCCTAGAAGCTTTGTCGGCTCAAGGAGATAATTTATATTAGGCTATTAGCCTCCAAGAGAAGAAGTCGGCCAAAAATTATAATAATATACTGAACAAACACTTATCCAGAAGGAGAAGTTGGCCCCAGCAAAACTGCCAGAACCACTATAAATACAGGGCGCCAGTTCTCATTTGTCATATCTCAGAATTGCAGTTCTGCAGTTTGGTGCGCACTGCAGTTGCAGTCTTGTGCGCAGGTTTGGAGGAAGAGTTGGTGCAGCTGCAGCAGCAACGAGATCTCAGTTTTGGCTTGAATATCTCTTGGCTAGGGTTTGGGACTATCTGATCAGTCTTTTGTGTTGCACTATCCTTGGGGAGAGATGCACTGCCCTTTGTTTGGCTATCTAGCCTAGGGTTTGCTTCCGGAGGAATTCTCAGTCAAGGTTAAGGTGCTCGGAGGGAGGCTTCGGCCTATGGTTGGGTGACGAAGGTATCGTCAATGGTAAAACGAGCACACCATCTTCTATA
>ML807652.1:184410-199780 GCA_009831015.1 Picea engelmannii
ACCTTGATAAGATATATATTTTCCCATTGTTTATAGCAGTTGGAGTTCTGGTCAAGCCACCAAATAAAAACAGCAAAATGTTCAGCTGCAAGTGTTGGATTCTACTTGTGTATTACATATAGTTTAAGGGCAAAAGTCGGTGCACTATTGATCTTACTCCTTTTCTCCTTGGATAATTTTTGAAAGCTAACTCCTGTAAAAAAGGATATTGCCAGTGCCACAAATCTTTAGGCCATCTCTGTGCCTGATGACTCCTGGGGAAATTTGGCATGCATCCACAAATTAACTTGGACATGGAACTGGATGATCTCCTTTCTGTGGCAACATATATATATATATATATATATATATATATATATATATATATATAATGTTGCCACCCAGAAAGGAGATCATTATATATATTTTAATAGAAGCAAAATATGTCTTCATATTGATGTACAAAATGTTACACATGGGGGACTGCAGCTATATCTGGTGGCCCCATATTTTAAATCCCAGATTACATACCACATTCAATGTAGAAACATGGCGGACATTTTATTTAGTATTTAAGATATGTCTGCAACATTTTGCCCTCTGATGTATTTGTCAAAAGCGCTCACATATGTGGACAGAATCTTTCCAATTTTGAAAAAATAAAAGACAGACTTGCTTTCTGGGAGTGACTAACCACAACATAGGGTTGAAGAGAACTAATAGAAGATACTGACATGAACTTGACAATGGACACAGAGCTCATTGGTCCAGGAGAAAACTGGAAGGAGGTTGTCCATCAGTCCTAGTCACTTCTGCTCCCCCCATGCTGGTAGGAGCATCTTTCATCATCATCTTCTCTGGACCTGTACTCGGAGTTGCTCAGAATTGAATCCCCGAAAGTCCTGCAGATCATGTAGCCCCCTCCATCCTCCTTTCTTCTTCATTGTTGTTGAATCCCCATTCACGGCGAATCACATTCTCTTCCAAATTACCCAATCTGAATTCAAGCCTGCAAATTCAAAGACTCTGGGTGTGCAAATCAATTTTCATTTTTTCATTGGTAGTTAGGATTTTAACTTTCTCCCTGAATTCTTCTTTGTGAAGCTTGTTCAACTCAGAGATTTTCTCTTCAAGAACAAAGATTTCCAAACATGCTCAATTAAGATCATCATCTAAGTCCCTTCGTCTTCGGATCCATAATTCTCAGAGAAGAAATGGAGCAGTGACAACAAATTGGAAATCGATTCTACTCTAATCTTTCTCTCTCCTGCTAGACTGGATTTTATTCAGTCTGGGATTTGCCATGGTAGCTTAAAGTGTGGATAGTCAAATTAGCTTGGGCTGTTCTGCAATGATCACGCAAGCAAAATCATGGCTAAGGTGATAGATTTTAGTGCATGAAACATCTACATCTTTAACTCATTTGATGCTAGATCAATGCTCTTATTAGCACATACGTGAACTCTATTATTAAATTCCCTTTCTATCAGAAGAGGGATTGGAAAACAATGGTAATAAGGGGCAATGGGAAAACAGATGCTCAAGAGATTTTGTCATTTTCCATGCATAAGCTACATCGGGAGGGGCTTTCTATCCCTTGCGTTTTTAAGTCGTACACTGTGAAAGGTTTACTATGAATTAAAAGCCAGAAAAACACATCAACTTTTGGCATAGAGAATTTCGAGCCAGAGGGAGCTCTACCTGTAAGAATAAATTGAACTGAAGAGTCTCAAATAAGGGGCTGGTATCCTGCCTGGATTGAGTATGAACCATACATGGAAGAGGTTCCCCATATAACAAAATCATCCATGCTTTTAACAACATGATTAACATGCTGAATAAGCTTTTGAAATTGAGTATGTTAGAGTTTGTAGCTCGGGCAGGTACTTCCACACTAGGGATGTCTAGTAGTGTGAAAGGGGCCCACTTTATGTGTAGACAACATAATGTGGGTGGAGGATCACTTAAGTCAACTTGAGATTAAGTCACAACCATTGGATGTGACTTAAGTTGTCTCAATGAGTGATTAAGTCCCCACCTTCAGATCTAGGTCTTGATAAGAAGATCTAAGGGTCAAAATTGCATGAGAGAAAGGCTAAGATTATATTATACCTAGAGAGCCTCATTTCACCTCATCTCAAGAGAGAAAATGTAGTCGACTAAATGAGGAGGCTCTTCCAAGGGAGGTCGAGAGACTGGTCAAGGAGAACCAATCAAGGAGGTCGATTAGGGTCAAGAACCAGTCAAGGAGGCCGAGCAGGGTCAAGCATACATGACGAGTAGGGTCATGCAAAGAGGCGAAGCAAGGGCAAGGAGAAACAAAGCTGAGGACAATCAATCTAGGGCAGCTAAGTTGAGCTGCTAAAGGAGTCTATCAAGGGTTAAGTTAGGGCCCAGAGGGAGTTCTTGCAGGGAGAGGGTATTTGTTCAGATCCGGAGAGTTTAGTCCGGGGAACTACACCTGTAATGCATTTGTAAAAGCCTTCTATAAATAAAAGAAGAACAAAGTCTTGTTGAGTAGTGGGGTTTCTAGGGTAAAAACACTGTGTTAATGTGTGAGTATACTGTTTTCTGTTCTGCTGTATTATGATCTTATATGTGTTATTCAATTTATTAAATAGCAGACCGAGTTTTGTCTCTGCACTTGATTTAATAAGAATAACTGAGTAATTGAGTCCAGTCATAAAAGTTCTTCATGGTATCAGAGCTGAGACTCTGAGGAAACCTGATTTGCCAAGATCGAGATTTTGTAGCAGTGAGAAAATTTGGCTGCGAGTCTGCGGGAAATTTTTATTTCCAGGTTTGCATATGCGGGGTTAGCTATGGGGTAAAACTCAAATAAAATTCGAGCAACATACGGCTGCAGCCGTATGACATATGTACGTACTGTACGGGCGCGTGTGGATTGGCTGTGTGTGTAGCTGGGTGAGTAGATTTGTGAGCAGATCGGGCCTGTGGAGGAGGCCATTGCAAGTGACTGTGTGAAGGTTGTTGAGATCTGCAGAAAATCGCGGGTTAATACCGAGCAACAGAGTTGCTGTGTGAGGTGTGATTGATAACAGACTAGGCGCAAGAGGGAGGAATCGGGCTGGAGGACGGCTGGAGAGGATCCGCCGTGTAGTGGAAACTACTGCCAATAGAAAGAAAGGCCCGAGCCTTGGAGTAAACAGAGCCGTCGGTTGAGCGCTGGAATCACGAGCTAGGATTGCAGATCGGGCTGTGAGGCAAAGGGCGACAGACAAAGTGACGGAGGCCATGCTGGGAGCACGAGTTCGCGCGTGGAAAGTCAGCGTGAGTGTTGTTAGGATCGTGAGCCGAGTCGAGCGAATATTCCTATAGATCGTAGGTCGTGTGCGATAGAAGGTGTAGGCACGAAGGAGCTGAAGCTCGCCAGCCAGGGAGAAGTTGCGCAGATCAGGTGCTGGAGTCGTCGGCGAGTGAGGTCATGTACACAACCCCTGACTGTATTGGATGGGGGAATCCACGTAGGCAGAGCCGCCAGTAGCCGTTGACATCACACAGGGCGGAGGACAAGACGTGAAGGTGTCGGGATGGAGCAACCAACCATTGTTGTCAGACCAGGGAAACAACACGGGTTCGAGGAGAAGGGCTGCGATAATAGCTGTGACCACCGATTGAGAAGTGCAGAGCATTGCAACAATCGCAACAAAGGCGGAAATGACGACTGCAACAAATTGACGGCTTTTGGGATAGGCCAACCGACAACTGTGGGCTGCATTCGTCAGTTGAAGAGGAAAAGTGGGTGTGGTTAGAAGGTTTGGTTAGATGGTCGTGGTCGAGGTTAGATCGGGCAAGCAACAACCACAACCGACTATCCTACCGTAGTCGCTGACAGCCGGGCTAGGGCAGCTGCCACAGTTGCAGAGGAAGCAGTCATGAGAGAGCCGAGCACTGGGATAGCCGTGAGCAGTAGGTTGGGTAGCGTGAAAAGGTACCAACAGGTGTAGTGTAGCATTGGTAGCTTCGACAAGTAGGTTGAGAGCCTAAACAAACCCCAGGCACGTGTGCCGTCAGGTGCAAAAGGGCACCAACAACTTTGGCAAGTAGGTTGTGAGCTCAGGCAGAACTTTGACAAGGGTGTTGGCAGGTGGAAGGCAGCTCGGTAGGCAGGCCGAGAGCCAACTTAGGCAGGAGCACCAACAGGTGAGCTGGAAGACAGGCCTGAGACAAGGCAATAGATTCAGGGCAGGAGAAACCGTGGTAGTGGACCCGACACCAGAGGCAAGGTTGTTGAGGGGGCAGGCTACAGGCAGAGAAGCCGAGATTGCCAACAAAGGTATCGAATGGGCAAGTCTTAGATCCGAGGAGAGGTCACTGTGTGTAGTGCTGAGATGGCCTCTGGGATGAGGTGTGAGGATTGGCGGGAAACTGCTTCTAGTGACTTTTAATGGAAGATGAGATCAATTGAGAACAAGAAATTGTGGAGTATTATAGTAACTGTGGCCAGGAGTGTTCTGTTGACATGGGGGTTCTCAGTTCCGAGCACGAGTTATCAGAAGCTATGGGATCTGGGAGGGATCTCAAAGCAAAGCAACAGGAGGTGCTTGCAGGGTGCTCTAGTGCAGAGGGAGCAAGTTGTTGAAGTACGAGAAGTAGCAAGTACTTCCAACACAAGGGTAGGGCACTATGGTACAAAGGGACTTGGCCGCTCAAGTACAAAGGGAGCAAGTGGCTCCAATCTAGAGGGAGGAGCTGGCAGTTTCAGTGCAGGACATCTAGATCTAGACAGAGTAGGATTTCCAAATGCAAAGGGAGCAGCAACAACTCAAGACGTTGATCATGGAGGAGGTAGCTCCAGTGGAAGTACCTCCCTCGCTAAGAGGGAGTGTTAGAGTTTGTGTTAGGGACCTAACCTCCCTAACCCCTCACGTATGTAGAATAATATAATTCCATGTAATAAAGGCCAATATTAATAAGGCCTAGCAATACAGAGGAATAAGTCAATAGAGGGTATAAATAGGAATAGAGGGTATGCGAAATCTTGTCATGGAGATTATTATAATAGAGCTATGCTCAGTTGGAGGTTGCCCCCTCGAAGAGGCAAGTGAACATTGCTATCATTAATCAAGGTGCTCTTTCTGGTGTTATTATGGTATTATTCTGGTATTGTTCTGGTTATATCCTTGTTTCTCTGCCATTTCTATGCTAAAATCTTTCTGTTCTGCATACTATTTTATATCTAGAATACTACAAGTGGTATCAGAGCACCTTCCTCAGCAGAAAATTGTGGGTTAATTTTTTTTTAGGGTAGAGACGTATTCCGGCGTCTTAAAGCTACAGAGATCTTTCGTTACGTGCATAAACCCGCAGTCGGGGAGTCATACACGTAGGAAATACAAGAGGTACTTAAGCGCACATCTGTTGGCAACCCTTGTAACCCCTTTTGGTACCCCTTCGAGTGGTAGCGGATCAGACAACACTTGTATAGGGATCGACCTAGATCTCATGAAGCCCTCCATACATAAATCGATCGACTGCCTGACTGCTATAGTGCCACCGAGAATAACACTCGGGAAGATACTCTCTAGTACCTGGGTAGTCGGGTAGTACGGCTAAGGGCACAGTCTAGCCTCCTTAGTTGGTGCCTTGCGATATTGGGCCGAGTACTACTGTTGGACCTCGCACATATATCAGAGAGCTATAGCACAGGGCAAACCCTTGTCTGTCTGTAGAAACCCTGAATATCCTACCCATGGTGACGGAAACAAAAACATAACAGATAAGATCTATTGCCGCGCAAATGTGCCTTATCCATTCTGGTTGCGAAATTACTACACATTTCTTCCTGTTAAGCATTTGGGCATTTCTTCACTGCAATATTATTCAGGCCGGAGTATAACTCCGCAGGAGTAAAAAAAAAGTATAATGGTCCCGTCGACACACTTATTTGGGACCTATCCCATTGGGTTCACTCTTCGCCCTGATTCCAGTGATACCTATAATTTTTAACACAATTTGTTTTTGTGGACCTGACCCTTCTCCGACACCCTTATTTGGCCCCTATTCCATTGGATACCCCTTTTCGCCTTGATCGCAGTGGTACCTATCATTTGACACCCTTCTTCTCAGTGGTCCCACCCACCCCTCCAGACCTCTTTTGTTTCCCCTATACCATTTGCTTGCCCATTTTTCCAAATGGCTATCACATGAGCCCAAGAACTCAATACCTTGATTGTTGACACCCACCAGAACCAGGAAGACATCAAGAATATCAATGCCAACCTTGGCTCAATCAATTCGGCTATTGAGATCCTCAAGGAACAATGTTCCTATATCAAAGACCTCAAAGACCTCAAATCCACCTTTGAACACTTCATGGGCCGTTCTTAGAACCCTTCCTCTTCTGAACAACCATCTTATTAGGATGACCGTGACTCTTCCCATTACCAAGGTCCTCATACTGCCCCCTTTTTTGGAGACCTCTGCCCTCCCAGAATTGAGGTGAACAAATTTGATGGATCGGATCCCACATGCTGGGTCACCCAAATAGAACATTATTTCTCTTTGCATGGCATTACTGATGGTTTAGCCAAGCTTTGTTATGGTGTCCTACATCTGGATCTAGAACGATGGCAATGGTGGCAATGGCAAACGCCAAGGGTATGTTGCTTGGACACAGTTTGTGGCCGAACTTTATGACCGCTTCGACTCTAACACCCACCACACCCACCATTTAGGCCTTTTGACCAAGTTAAAGCAGTCTGGGACAGTGGAAGACTTTATTGCCGCATTTGAGCACTTAGATTTCAGAATAGAGGGCATGTCAGATGCTTTCTTTAGGGAATGCTTTATCAGTGGCCTCAAAGATGAAATTCTTGCCCATGTTCTCATGGCATGCCCCCAGACTTGGTTGGAAGCTACCCAACGAGCCAAGGAAGCACAACAGATTGTATCCTCACAGACCCGCAAACCCTCCTTTCCTCCTCGCCCTAAACCCACCAATTATGCCCCTCCTACAACTGCCCTCAAGATCCAGAAATTAACCACGGCTGAAATGGCTAAACATCAACTCAAGGGTCTTTGTTATAATTGTGATGACAAATATTTTCCTGGGCACAAGTGTAAGGAACAAAAGCTTTTTATGGCTGTGATTGAGGATATTTCTGAAGAAGATGTTGTTTCGCCTGTGGAGGAACTACCACCGCCATCTGATTTGACTCCACCCTCTGATCCACCAAACGTTGACCCGGTGATTTCACTTAATGCCCTCACTGACTTCTCTGCTCCCCAAACTCTCAAATTAATTGGTTACATCAAAAATAGGAAAGTCATCATCCTTGTGGACAATGGTAGCACCCATAATTTTATTCATCGCTGCATTGCCCAAGAAGTCAATCGTTACATCCACGCCGTCAATAATTTTCAAATCATGATTGCCAATGGAGGTTCCATGAAATGTGGGGGAAGATGTGAAAATGTGCGACTCCAAATTGGTCAGTATCACCTGAAATCCCATATGTTTGCTATAGACATGGGTGGTTGTGACATTGTTCTTGGTGCCGAGTGGTTACGCACTCTAGGCCCCATTCTCATGGATTTTAAGGACTTAACCATGCAATTCCAATAGGAGGGACAACGGTATAGGTTCCAAGGCATCATAACAAGCTCCCCTGAGATCATCAGTTCGCATCGCATGGAAAAGCTCCTCAAAAAAGGTCAATCAGGCATTATAGCCCAACTCCATTCCATTCATGCTGTTGAGACACCTTCTGTGCATCTCGACCTCTAATCTATCCTTTCCCGCCACTAAGTTGTTTTTACCACTCCCAAAGAACTTCCCCCTTCTCATGGAGTCCATGATCATTCCATCCCTCTCATCCCGGGTAGTCTTCCTCCCAATGTTCGGCCTTATCCTCATCCCTTTGCCCAGAAGAATGAAATTGAGAAAAATGTTCATGAATTATTCTTCCCTTGTGGTCATGGTACTCAAGAAAGATGGTACTTGGCACACGTGTCCCGATTTCCGCGCTCTCAACAAACTCACAATCAAAGAAAAATTCCCCATTCCTATCATTGATGACCTCTTGGATGAATTGAGTGGTGCTCAGTACTTCACCAAAGTGGATCTACGTTCTGGCTACCACCAGATCCGTATGAAAGATGAAGACATTCCCAAAATTGCATTTCTCACTCATGAGGGTCATTATGAATTTCTGGTAATGCTCCTTACACTTTCCAAAGTCTTATGAATCATGTCTTCTGTCCTTTTCTCCATCATTTTGTTTTATTTTTCTTTGATGATATTCTCATCTATAGTAAAACTTGGCCCTCCCATCTCTCCCATGTGAATTAAGTTTTCCAACTACTCTCTAAGCACCAACTTTTCCTCAAACAATCTAAATGTGCCTTTGGTGCCATAGAAGTGGAATACCTGGGTTATATTGTCGTCGGCAAGGATGGTGTCCGAGTGGATCTTAAGAAAATTTAATCTATGCAGGATTGGCCTCGCCCTAAAACTCTTAAGAGCTTGCGTGGTTTTTTGGGTTTAACGGGCTATTATAGGAAGTTTGTTCGGAATTATGGAAAAATTGCAGCTCCTCTCACTTCTCTCCTTAAAAAGAATGCTTTCACTTGGACTTCAGTTGTGGATCATGCCTTCCAAGCCTCGAAAGATGCCATGTGCTCAACCCCTGTCCTAGCACTTCCAGACTTCACAAAGACATTCGTATTGGAATGTGATGCTTCCGGGAAAGGAATTGGAGCCGTCCTCATGCAAGATGGCAAGACTTTGGCCTTCACTAACAAACAACTTTCCGAGCGACATTTGGGCCAATCCATTTATGAAAAGGAAATGTTAGCTATTCTGCATGCTGTGGATCTCTTGTGTCCTTATTTGTTGGGTCAACGATTCCAAATCAAAACTGATCATCAAAGTCTCAAGTATTTCCTGGAACAACGAATTTCATCCCCGGCGCAACAAAAATGGGTGACTAAGCTATTTGGTTATGATTATGAGATCATTTACAAGAAGGGAAAGGAAAATGTCATGGCCGATGCTCTTTCTCGGAAATATGAAGAAGACGGGTCCCTTTTCTCCCTCTCCTTCATTGTACCAGATTGGCTCCAAGCTGTTCATCAGGAATGGCTGCAAGACCCCAAAATTTCTCGCATGCTCCACCAACTACAACAAAATTCTTCAGTTTCTCCAGGGTACTCTTGTCACAATGAAGAGCTTCGCTACAAAGGCCGTTTGTATTTATGCAAGCAATCACAACTTAAATCCACAATGCTTTCTGAACTTCATGTCTCACCCACAACTGGGCATTCAGGGTTTACCAAAACCTATGAACGGGTCAAACGTTGTTTTTTCTGGGATGGTATGAAATAGGACGTCCGCACCTTTGTGGATAAATGTGAGGTCTGTCAACGCAACAAGGGAGAAACTATCAAATCTCCGGGCACACTCCAATCGCTTTCGATTTCCCCTGCTATTTGGTGAGATATTTCTATGGACTTCATTGCGGGCTTACCTAAATCGGGCAATAAGTCAGTCATCTTGGTGGTCGTAGATCGTCTCTCCAAATATGCTCATTTTTGTGCTCTTTAACACCCATTCGCAGCCACCACAGTGGCTCAAATCTTCATGGATAATATCTTCAAGCTTCATGGCATGACTAATTCTATTGTCTCTAACAGAGACCCCACCTTCACCAACAATTTTTGGCAAGAATTGTTCAAGCTACATGGCACCGAATTGCATCTTAGCACTGCCTATCACCCCCAGACGGGTGGCCAGACTGAAGTTGTCAACAAGTGTTTGGAAACATATTTGAGGTGTTTTGCATCTGAGAGGCAAAATCAGTGGGCTCAATGGTTACCCCTAGCTGAATGGTGGTACAACACATCTTACCATACAACTACTCACATGACTCCTTTTGAAGTAGTCTATAGCCAAAAGCCCCCATCGGTTCTCTCATATATGCCAGGGGTCTCGAAGGTTCAGGAGGTTGACAAAAATATTATTGTCTGAGAGGCTATTCTTCGTGCCCTCAAAGACAATTTGGTCATGTCTCAGAATCGCATGAAGCAACAAGCAGATCAAGGTCGTTCTGAACGACATTTTGTTGAAGGGGACCAGGTGTTTCTTTGACTACAACCTTATAAGCAGACTTCACTCAAAGCTGAACATTGTCAGAAACTTGCGCCCAAATTTTAGGTCCTTATACAGTGCTCAAGCGTGTAGGATTGGTGGCCTATCAGTTAGCTCTACCGAGTGAGTCGAAGCTCCATCTTGTTTTTCATGTTTCCTGCTTAAAGAAGGTGATTGGAACTAAATGCCAAACTCAAACTAGTCTCCCTGAGTTGGATGAAGAAGGTTCCATATGGTTGCAGCCACAAGCAGTCTTGGCCCAACGAGAGCGTCATCTCCGTCAACGCACCATCAAGGAAGTGTTAGTCCAATGGAAAGATACAACTCCAGAAGATGCCACCTGGGAACTGGCCACCATTCTACAACAATTTTCTCATCTTAAGCCTTGAGGACAAGGCTGTTCTTCAAGGGGGAGGGCATGTTAGGGATCTAACCTCCTTAACCCCTCATGTAGGTAGAATAATATAATTCCATGTAATAAAGGCCAATATTAATAAGGCCTAGCAATAAGGAGGAATAAGTCAAATGTAAGAAGACCTAATAGAAGCTTTCGCTTCTAGAAGCATATTCCCTAGATTGTTCTTTTTGATAGATAGATTTAGTATAAATAGGAATAGAGGGTATGAGAAATCATGTCTTGGAGATTATTGTAATAGAGCTCTGCTCAGCTGGAGGTTGCCCCCTCGAAGAGGCAAGTGAACAATGTTATCATTAATCAAGGTGCTCTTTTTGGTGTTATTCTGGTATTGTTTCGGTTATATCCTTATTTCTCTGTCGTTTCTATGCTAAAATCCTTTTGTTCTGCATACTATTTTATATCTGGGATACTACAGTTTGTAGCTCGGGCAGGTACTTCCACACTAGGGATGTCTAGTAGTGTGAAAGGGGCCCACTTTATGTCTAGACAACATAATGTGGGTTGGGATCACTTAAGTCAACTTGAGATTAATTCACAACTGTTGGATGTGACTTAAGTTGTCTTAGTGAGTGATTAAGTCCCCACCATCAGATCTAGGTCTTGAGAAGAAGATCTAAGGGTTATAATTGCATGAGAGAAAGGCTATGGTTATATTATACCTAGAGAGCCTCATTTCACCTCACCTCAAGAGATAAAAGGCAGTCGACTAAGTGAGGAGGCTCTTCTAGGGGAGGTCGAGAGACAGATTAAGGAGAACCAGTCAAGGAGGCTGAGCAGGGTCAAGAACCAGTCAAGGAGGCCGAGCAGAGTCAAGCATACAATCCGAGTAGGGTTATGCAAAGAGGCCAAGCAAGGGCAAGGAGAAACAAGGCTGAGGAAAGTCAATTTAGGGTAGCTAAGTTGAGTTGCTAAGGGAGTCTATCAAGTGTCGAGTTAAGGCCCTCAAGGAGTTCTTTTGAGAATGTAGGGAGAGGGTATTTGTTCAGATCTGGAGAATTTAGTCCGGGGAACTACACCTGTAATGTATTTGTAAAATCCCACTATAAATAAAAGAAGAACAATGTCTTGTTAATGTGTGAGTATACTGTTTTCTGTTTTGCTATATTATGATCTTATATGTGTGTTATTCAATTTATTAAATAGAAGATTGAGTTTTGTCTCTGCACTTGATTTATTAAGAAAAACTGAGTAATCGAGTTAAGTCATAAAAGTTATTCAGGGTATAAAGAATCCAAAGTGGCTCAGGGATGAGAAGATCAGATGGAGACTTCCAACTCTTGCAAACATTGTTTTCCTATACACACGAGTTTTCTAGTGACACTAATTGGAGGATTTGAGCCAATCTTTTATTGGCATAAGATCCTCATCTCCATGTATGGCAAACTTTTCAAGGATTCTTTCCTTTTAGGGACCAATCAATGTTCCATTCTTAGGGCATCGAGAGACATCATTGTTGGTCAATTGGAAGGATGCCTTGGATGGGGAGTACGCTTACAAAAAACAAAACCACAACACAAATTACAAAGAGTTTATTTCACCTCACACCACCTTCATAGTACGACCCAACTCATGGACTTTTCAATTCAAACTAGACAATACATGGAAAATGGAGATATTGTATGGATGACAAAAGTCAATTCCATAATTTCATTAACAGAGAAAATATACAAAATAAGAACATGAAGTGTCCAATAACAAAATCCCATATACAACGTCATGATCAATATAAATAACCTAAGTAAGGGAAGACAAATTTTTGTCCCTTGTCTATTCATATTCCATATAGTACAAAATTATACAGAAACGGGTAAGAGAAAGAGATAGGGTTGTAGGAAGACAATTTGTTGTGAAGCCTTCCCCTAGGTTGTTCAATTGTGCCAACACTCTCCACGCTATTCTGCCGTGGTGCTTGCAATCATGCCATTGCGTAAGGTTGTGCAACAACGTGATGTCACGACGAAAATTTGTCTAGCGATTGGTTGGTATTGCGAGGCTAAACAACCAAAGTTTTAGTGCATTTTGCAACACATGTTGTATGTGTTGAATTTTCATTAATTACGTTAACATTAGATTTACCATAGCAATTTGAACTTCTTTTGCATGCTCGTTTCTCCATAGGCGATGTTGCTCTATTGCCACCCAACCATAGGCACCTACTCGTGCCACCCTCGAGCATAACATATACATTCTAGGAAACCCTTGTACACAAGGGGAGAAAACCCAATAGACCTTATAGAGAATATCCATGCCAAGAAAAAATAACCAAGAACAAGCTCTATCCACTAAAGCAAACCACAAAGAAAGAATCCAACAACACAGATGCAACGCACCCTAGCCAGAGCGCTAGGGTGTCTAGCCTCCACTAGCGTACCACCAACAATACTGCAACAAACCCTAGCCAGAGTGCTAGGGTAGCTGGCCTTCACCAACTCATCACCAAGAAATAAGATAAACCCCAACTAGACTTGCACCATCCTTCCTATTGTAGTTGCAACTTTCTCCACCAAACTTGCGCTATATATGAGCGAGTGTGACAATTGAGGAAGGTGTCACCCTTATTTATACTAAACTGTCCAGTAACTTTTCTGGTAGGGCCAACCCGAACTTTCTGGAAAATATAATTCTGTTTATCTTATTCTTGTGGAGCCGACTTTACTTCTGGATCAATATAATTCTTCCGGGGCTTCTTTATTTCTTTCAATGGTTTTCCTTTGATGTCTTGGCATCTTCATCGATAAGAAAGGTTATCTAGGAGGTGAATATCTCCCGCAGCTACCAGAAACTTCAATACTCCCTCTTAGCCAGGGAGGTATTCTCCATGATGTTTTCTTCTCTGGTCCTCGTAGCCTCGCAGGCTATGCCATGGTCCTCTGACCATGCTATTGATAACATCATCACGTCGCACATGGCTACACCCAATATGGACCTTTTCTAGGGCCTCATCACCACTAGAATACACTAGGACCTACTCGCCCGTAGTGTGGCACTAGGACCTACTCGCCTGTAGTGTGGGACTAGGACCTACTTGCTTGTAGTGCATGCCAAGGACCTACTCGCCCATGGCGTGTCCTCAAGGGACACTGTAATGTGTGCACCCATGTGGACCTTCTAGGGGTCACATCCCCCTAGGCATCATTAGGACCTACACGCCCATACTGTAATACTAGTGTAGCACTATGACCTACACGCCCATAGTGCATCGTCAAGGACTTACTCGCCCATGACGTGTCCACTTTGTCTACTCCCAAGGGATGTGTCCACATGGTCTACTCCCAAGGGACGTTGGGTGCCACCCCAAGACAACTTGTCACTACTCTGACAAGTGTCATGCTCAACTCTGTCTCAGAGGAGCGTTCTCCAAGTCGACCCGACCTGATATGGGGAGACGATCAGGGGCATCCCCACAGATTGACCCAACCCATCCACCTAGGGAGAAGCCCCGTCACAGGTCGACCCAACCCAACACAACTGAGGAGAAGACCTGCCACAGGTTGACCTAGCCCAACACAATTGAGGAGAAGACCTGTCACAAGTCGACCCAGCTCAGTCCATCGGGGAGAAGACAGGGAGAAGGCACAAGACACTCGCAGATCGACCCAACCCAGTACCCTGGGGAGAAGATCTGGAGAATGTCCTCATAGGTTGACCCAACCCACTACTCTGGGGAGAAGACCTGGAGAGATATCTCAACCATATGGGTTACAACCCAGGGTTGCTGGGCACCAACTTAGTACAACTTATCAGTCCATCGATAAGTATCATACTCAACTCAGTCCATCGAGGAGTATCGTCATAGAAGAATGTCTCACGAAGCTGCAACCATCAATACTCCCTCTTAACGAGAGGGGCATTCCACTCCAAGTTTATCAAGGAAGTACTTGAACTTCGACTTGGCAAGAGGCTCGGTGAGAACATCTTCAATTTGCTCATCTGTAGGAAGGTACTCCACTAGTACTGCCTTCCTCTGCACCATATCTCACATGTAATGGTACTGTCATGAGATATTGGATTCTCTGAGAGCTTCACACAACTTAATGAATCACGGTGGGATCCAACATCTGACCAAAACAATCTTGCAAGGAGCTTGCGAAGCCACACTGCTTCATGTACTGCCACACATACTGCAATATACCCGCCTTCTACGGTACTCAAAGGCACAAAAGTTTGTTTCCTGCTCCCCCAGGAAACTACGATAGATCCTAGGTTGAAGCAACACCCCGAGGTACTCTTCCTGTCAACTGTGCTCCCTGCCCTATTTGAATCAACATATCCCTACAGTCTCATGTCAATACTGGAAGCATATCTCAGTCCATATCCAATTGTGCCTCGTAAGTATCTCAATACATGCTTCGCAGCCACCCATTGTATCTGCCTTGGCTGACTCATAAATGTAATGTCCCCATTTTGGGACATTATAACATTACAACATTTCAGTGTGTTATGCCTACCCGAGTAGCCAGAAGCAGTTTATTTGGGCCCGACTTGTATCGTTCATCATCAGGATCCATTCCGCACAGCTGGGCTTTGGTTCCGTTGCATTCCGACGATTTYCGTAATTTTGAGTTATTATGGGTCATATCTTAATTAAATTCACTAAGAAGGTCATAATGGGCATATTACTTGGTGAAACCTCTTAGTGTAATAGCTCATCGGAATCGGGAGGAAGAGCATTACAGGATAAGATAATGAGACGTGACTTTTAGTGGCCGAAGAAGCCACCAGGATGGATAAATCACTTTTTAGAGGCAAAATGGTTAATTAATTAATTAATTAAGTGATTTAATCAAGGAATAATAAAATAAAGTAAAAGTCACTTGGAGGGAAAAGGTCAACAACGAATTAGGGTTTCGGGAAGCTATAAA
>ML807652.1:206885-222443 GCA_009831015.1 Picea engelmannii
GCATATATAAGAAGGTTATAACAATCAAATATGACACATACCATGATACCTCGGACCAATTACCTCATGGAGCAAGAGTCCTCTCCGATGCAGGCCCAGGCCGGTGGTGATGGAAACTGCTACTGCTGACAGGACAAATTTGATGAAAAAGAAGAGAGATGGGCCCTCCAGGGCCATGCTCAAGTCAACCCTGCTCTCGATACTCCATGTCTAGGACCATGTGGGCCTCGAGACATGATCTCCTAGTTATCCCTAGACATCGGGGATAACATCTGGCTCCAACTCGGGGACATGTGCTAACTGTAGAGCGCATGAGAACCTCAGCAATCTCTGGCATAGACCTGCGACCTGCTCACACTTGACAAGAAAACATCAGCGACAAAAGGTGGGGTGGTATTGCCACCCCGCAAAATAATATATGTGCATATAAGGCAATCATAAATGCAGATAGAAAATGAAAATCTTACCTGTACTTACCTGCTGGCTGTATGTTGGTATAATCAAACAACCAGTGAAGCCAATCCAATAACGTTCCTCGATACCTGCCTTTGTGCTTTATCATAAACCAAAACAATGACAAATCAAGCACAAAAATGTCATGAGTTAGAGTATATATCACATCATCAGGAATCTCAAAGTCCAACTCATGGAGGCGGGTGGGAGGGAAAAAATACTGCCAAGTCCATCTCTGAGAAAAGTACTCAATCCTATCCGAGAAAGGGTCATGAAAAGGACAAGGTTCAGAAAACCGACTCAAGGGGCCTGTGAACTGGTTACCTAGGACATCCTCATGCTCTAAGGGAAGAATTGACAAAGGTTTAGTAGACGACTGGCAAACTATCAAGGGAAAGTTGAAAAAATGAATGAAGCTAGCATAACCCAACTGACCCTTGAAATCTAGGGTTTGCCCAGGAGGAAACTTAACATGAAAAAGGTATTTCCCAACTACATCTTTAATGGAAAAGCATGGTAAGGTAATATCAGGTAGTTGTGGTGAAAAATCATGAGAAACCTCCTTTAGGCAAACAATGTCCTTACTTGTATCAAAATCTGAGCACAGCGGTGGTTGGCAGTCATCTTCATGAAAAGGATCCAAATGCTGCTGCTGACAGGACAATTCTGGTGAAGAAGAAGAAGGATGGGCCCTCTAGGGCCATGCTCAGGTCAATCCTGCTCTCGGTACTCCATGTCTAGGACCTGTGGGCCTCGAGACATGATCTCTTAGTTATCCCTAGAAATCGGGGATAACAATTCAATCAATTGTCGGTACATAGTTGGATCAATCAAGTCTGAATCGAAAGAAGACTCACTCAACTTCTTCAGATTCGTCACCATTGGTGTGGTCATGGACTTAGAGTCCAACATCCCAAATCTCCTCAAGATCTCAACTGTGTACTTCTCCTAACTCATGAAGATCTCATCAATTCTCTCCCACACCTCAAGTCCCAAGAAGTAAGGCATCATGCCAAGATCCTTCATATCAAACTCAGAGGTCAACTCATGCTTGCACCAAGCAAGGTGACGCTCTACTCCGATGAGAAATAAATCATCAACGTATAGGATCAAAATCAAGGACTCACCATAAACAACCTTATAGTACCGGTTGGTATCAACAATGCTCTAGTTGAAACTCAAACTCATCAGGCATCCATCAATCCTCGCATACTAAGAACAAGGTGTCTGCTTGAGTCCATACATGGCCTTCTTCAACCTGCACACATGGGACTCCTTCCCATGAATCACGAAACCATCTCGCTGCTTGATGTACACCTCTTCCTCATAACATGAAGGCTTAGAATCAATGATGTGGCTCATAGCTGCAACATAGCTTGAGAATCTCTAAGGTCTCTTACTTTCTTTGAAAGTACCACGAGGAGCACATATCTCTTTGCCTTCTGCAGAGTCTGATGAGCCTAGGCAAGCCTCTGCCGGCCTATTGCAATATCTCTAGGAACATCAATAGGATGTACTGGATCAACTGGATCAACAGGGTCAACTGTCTCCATGGGCTCAACTGGCTCCCTTTGAATTGCTGAAGGGTGAGGGGGAGAAGACACCATCTCCTCCCGCGTCTCACTGTCAATCTGCATGTGAGATCCTCTAGATCTCCTAAAGGCTACCTCCTCCTCAAAGGAAACACACATCCCTGCTCACTTCAATTCGGTCTCTGACCTGGGATGTAGTTCCAATATGCCTTCGAAGATTCACTGTACCCAACAAATGTACCCTTCCTGCCTGAAAGGTCTAGCTTCGTCCTTTTCTCCTTGGGTATGTGAATGTACATAGGACACTTAAATATCTCGAAGTGTCCAACTTGTCATTGTCACTGTCACATCCACGAGACTAGATCCACTCAGGAAGCAACTATCATCGACCCACACAAATCTGAATGCACAAAGTCCAAGATCCCCTTGGATCTATTGTCATTGCTCGAAAAAGATCCCTTGGCATTCGTGCCAAGAGCACAACCTCTAGAGATGCCATCATGCTCAATACGAAGCTCTGGAAGACTCGTCACCATCTTCCCCAGAGCGGGAAGAGCTCTAAAATGCAAATGAGCAAGTCTCCTATGCCATGACTCACTCACACTGATAGAATCATGCACCAGGAACTGGTCAAACAGTCAATCTGTACAAACTCATTGTTTGGTCAGACTGCTTCATGTCTCAAACTAGAGACCATCTAATAAGTTGCCTTCTGTAATCGTCACTATAGCTCCCTGTTGAAATATTGTAACTGCAAAGAGTATTCTACTTATTATTGAGTTATTATTAATTAGATCAATCCCCTTTTGTGGATTGATTATGTTTGGCTTTGTCAATGACCAAATCCCCTTTTGTGGATTGGTCAAACCCTAATTATATGCTGCTAATTAAGAAGTCGGCCCCCAGGCTAATTAAAGTGGTTTTAGCCACTAAGAAAAGAAGCCGGCCCTACTTGATGAAGATACACCTCGCTAGCGCCTGCCAACCAGTATAAATAAGAGAGGCTAGCGCCTCATTAGTTCACTCACTCAGCTCACTCATCTGGTGCGCAAGTTTGAAGGAAGTTGCGGTTGCCAGTTGTCGGAAGAAGGAAGAGAGAGGCACATTGCTCAATGTTGGATATTCTCTAGTGTTTGGTTTATTATCTTGGCATTGTATTTGAAATCTATATTAAGGAAGTTTTTGTTGGGTTTTCTCCCCCATGAGGGTTTCCCAAGATAAATGCTGTGTATCTTGTGATTGTGTTTCTCTTAGTGATCCTGCATATGCTATTATTATCTAGTAAATTGAAAAGAAACTTAATAGCTGCTCTAAATTTAACATGGTATCAGAGCTAAACTGAAGAGAGCACCTTTCAATGGATAAGCAAAAACGTCACTGTTGTTGTACAAGAGAATTAGGGCTTTTTGTTGGAGAGGAATTTCAGCCCAAAAACCACCTAGGGAAGTGTGCCCTACCCTAGCAAACCTATTGGCATCTTGAGCGCACCTTTTTCGTGGCCAAAAACTTTGGGAAGTGAAACCCTAGTCTTTGGTTGGTACTAGAAAACTAGGAAACCAAAACCAGTACAGTCCAGATTTGCGTAGGCCTTGTTTCAAGGGGTAAAACTTGGATTTTCAGAAAACTGACTACACCAGACTACTCGCCTCAGCCAAGCGCACCTCCTGGTAAGTTCAGATTTAATTTATGAGCATTTTCAATTTTTGGTCATTTTCCCAGCTCCAGGTCAAGATGTCTGCAAGCACCAAGCTTGTTGACAAGTTAGAAAGTGTGGATAACTTTCGTGCCTGGAAGTATAGGATTGCACTCATTCTTGAAGAGAATGACCTTGCAAGATTCATCAAAGAAAATGTACCAGAACCCGCAGATGCTACAACTAAAGCAAAGTACTAGAAGGACATGGTTGGGGCCAAAAGAATCATTGCAGACTCTATCAAAGATCACTTGATCCCTCAAGTGGCATCCAAGAATACTCCAAAAGAAATGTTTGATGCCCTAACCAGATTGTATGAAGGAAGAAACATTAACCGGAAGATGAACTTGAGAACCCAACTCAAGAATACAAAGATGCAGAAAGGAGAAACAATTCATGACTATTTCTCTAGGATCTCTCAATTCAAGGAACAAGTAGAAGCAATTGGAGATAGCCTAGATGAAGATGAACTTATATTGACAACTCTTAATGGTCTCACAAGACCTTGGGATGTATTCATCCAAACCATTTGTGCAAGAAAGGAGAAACTACAATTTGATAGTCTTTGGGAAGAATGTGTTCAAGAAGAAGCAAGAGTAGCTAACCGAGAAGCAGTACTTTCAAGGGATGGAGATCAAGCCCTAGCTTCTCGTGCTAAAGGAGGAAAGAAAAGGTCTTACTTCAAGAAGGAGACCCACCTACAGAAGGAATCTCACTCCCCAAAGAGATTCACACATTCCCATAAAGAATCTTACCCTCCAAGGAGATTCCATAAGTTTCAGAAAGGTCAAAGAAGAGAAAAGGATTTCTCATCTTATCAATGTTACCATTGTGACAAGATGGGACACATTGCTAAGAATTGTCCAACTAGAAGAGAAGAATACAAGAAGAGAAATAACAAAAGACACCATGCCCATGCAGTTGAAGATGATGAGCCACCCACAAAGATGATTAAAGAAAAGATTGAAGACTATGTCTTAATCTCTACCCTCTCAGGATCAGTGTCACTTGGTAAGGATACTTGGCTCATAGATAGTGGTGCTTCCAAGCACATGATARGTCAGAGAGACATTCTCTCTAGCCTTACCGAAAATAACTTTCCTCAGAAAGTTACACTTGGAGATGATTACYAGTACCCTATCAAAGGAGTGGGAGAGTCCAATTACAAACTTGATTCAGGGACCCCAATGAAGATGAAGGATGTATTATATGTACCAGGTTTGACGAAGAATTTGTTTTCTATCTCAACTTTAGATAAGAAAGGCCTCAGGGTTGCATTCATAGATGGTAAAGTCCTTATGTGGCCTAAAGGAAAAACCATAGAAGATGCAATTGTTATTGGAACAAAAGAAGGTGGCCTGTATAAATTAAAAGGTCATTCAGATGCATCTTTGATTCACTCCTYTGAGAGTCCGTGTGAAATTTGGCATAGAAGACTAGCTCACATCAACTACAAGGCCTTACCATATGTGAGCAAGGCAGTTACAGGTCTACCAGATTTCAAGGTTGACCATGAAGGTGTGTGCAAGGGATGTGCAGAAGGAAAGAACATCAAGAATCCTTTCCCGAAGAGCGACAGTRAAGCARAAGGAATCTTGGAGTACCTCCCGAGCTAAAAAGYTAACAATTCTYTCTAGCCTTGAAGAGAAGAACTTTCCCCATAAAGTTACACTTGGAGATGATTACTAGTGCCTTATCAAAGGAGTGGGAGACTCCAATTACAAACTTAATTCAGGGACCCCAATGAAGATGAAGGATGTACTATATGTACCAGGTTTGACGAAGAATTTGCTTTCTATCTCAGCTTTAGATAAGAAAGGCTTTAGGGTTGCATTCATAGATGGTGAAGTCCTTATGTGGCCTAAAGGAAAAACCATAGAAGATGTGATTATTATTGGAACAAAAGAAGGTGGTCTGTATAAATTAAAAGGTCACTCAGATGCAACCTTGACTCACTCCACCGAGAGTCCATGTGAACTTTGGCATAGAAGACTAGCTCACATCAACTATAAAACCTTACCATATGTGAGCAAGGCAGTCACATGTCTACCAGAATTCAAGGTTGATCATGAAGGTGTGTGCAAGGGATGTGCACAAGGAAAGAACATCAAGAATCCTTTCCCGAAGAGCGACAGTAAAGCAGGAGTCTTGGAGTTCATCCACTCAGATGTATGTGGCTCAATGCCATCAACCTCTCTTAGTGGGTATGTATACTATGTATCATTTATTGATGATTATTCTCGCAATACCTGGGTTTACTTCTTGAAATCAAAAGATGAAGTGTTTGGAAAATTCAAGGAATTCAAAGCCTTGAAGAGAATCTCTTTGAAAGAAAGATCAAGATACTCAGGTCAGATAATGGAGGAGAATACACCTCAAAAGAGTTTGTAAGCTTTTGCAGAGATGATGGAAATAAGAGGGAGCTCACCACTCCCTACAATCCTCAACAAAATAGTGTAGCAGAAAGAAAGAATAGAACTATAATGGAAGCAGTGAAGAATATGATCCATAATGAAGATCTTCCAATGCACTTATGGGTAGAAGCAACAAGAACAACAGTGTATGTACAAAACAGATTATCCAGTGCACTTGGGTTCAAAACCCCTGAAGAAATGTTCTTCGGAAAGAAGCCAGAAGTAAGCCATCTCAAGATATTTGGCTGTCCAATGTTTGTACACATTTCGAAAGAGAAGAGAACCAAGCTGGACCCTTCAAGAAGGAAGGGAATATTTGTTCGATACTATGAGGTCTCAAAGGCCTTCAAAATTTATATACCAGGTTACCATCACATTGAGATCAACAGAGATGTAACCTTTGATGAAGATGCAACACTCAAGAAATCAAGGAGATGCCAGCTTGAAGAAGTATATGAAGAAGAGCCTGTAGCTCCCAGAGTTGCAGAACTAGTGAGGGAAGTCACAGATTCCCCTGATGATGAGATTCATGAAGATCATGAAAGAATCTCAAGAACCTCCCCAAATGACGATCTCTCACAAGAGAAAGCCAGCTTGGGCGAGGGAACTTATTCAAGATGGAGAGAAGTATGGTGCCCAAGAAGGTACCATGAGACAAGTCAAGAAACCTAAGCCATTCTCCAGTTATATGGCCTTGATGTGTGATCTCTTAGAAAAGGAGCCTACTTGCTTTGAAGAAGCCATTGAGAAGAAAGAATGGGCAGATGCCATGACAGAAGAATACCAATCCATTATAAAGAATGATGTATGGGAAATAGTTCCCAGACCGAAGAGCAAAGATGTGGTATCTTCCAAATGGTTATACAAAATAAAACATGCTGCTGATGGAAGTATTGAGAAATATAAAGCAAGGTTTGTAGCTCGTGGCTTTTCCCAAAAGGAAGGCATTGACTATGAAGAGACGTTTGCTCCTGTAGCCAGATACACTTCTATCACAACCATCATAGCTCTTGCAACTAAGATGAAGTGGAAATTACACTAGATGGATGTGAAAACAACCTTCTTAAATGGTGTCATTGAAGAAGAAGTGTATATATAACAACCTCAAGGGTTTGAAGTTGAAAATAGAAAGACTCATGTCTGCAGGTTGAAGAAGGCTCTGTACGGATTGAAGCAAGCTCCTAGAGCTTGGTATGGAAGGATTGACAGTTTCCTGACGAGCTTGGGCTTTACCAAGAGTAAAGCTGATTCTAACCTTTACTTCAAGGTTATGAATGATGAGCTAGTTATATTGCTGTTGTATGTGGATGACTTATTCTTAACTGGAAAAGAAAAGCTCATCATTGATTGTAAGAAGAAGCTCGCTGCAGAATTTGAGATGAAAGATCTAGGCCTAATGCATTATTTCTTAGGTCTAGAAGTTTGGCAGAGCCCAGAGAAGATCATCCTTAACCAAGGGAAGTATGTAGTTGAAACACTGAAGAGGTTTGATACGTTGGAGTGTAAATCCATGAACACATCCATGGAAACAAAGTTGAAGCTCCTGGTTGATACTTCGTTAGAATTGGTTGATACTATGCTGCATAGACAAATCATTGGATCGTTGATGTATCTGATGAACACCAGGCCAGATATATGTTTTGCCGTGAACACCTTGAGTCAGTATCTGGTAGAGCCCAGACGTGTTCACCTTGTTGGTGCACAACATGTGATGAGATACCTTAAGGGTACGTTGGACTTTGGTCTCTGTTATAATGGAGATCATGACTTCAGACTGATTGGTTATACCGATTCAGATTGGGCTGGAAGTGTTTCTGACAAAAAGAGCACTTCAGGTTGTTGTTTCAGTCTGGGGTCAACCATGACTTGATGGCAGAGTAGGAAGCAATCTAGTATTGCTCTCAGCACAGCAGAAGCAGAATACATTGCTGCATGTTCCGCCAGTTATGAAGCCATATGGCTTTGGAAGTTGTTGACAAATCTATTTGATCTGAAGATAGAAGCAACCGTGATTCTATGTGATAACCAGAGTTGCATAAAGATGACAAAGAACCCCGTGTTCCATGACAAGTCGAAGCACATAGAAATCCGGTATCACTACATTCGTGATATGGTGTAGAGGGGAGCTATAAAGCTCCAATATGTTGGCATAGATGAGTCGGTTGCAGATGTGTTGACCAAGCCTCTGTCTTGTGTAAAGTTTGAGCACTTTCAAGACAAGCTTGCTATAGTCCGAAAGGACCTCCCTCGAAAGGGGGAGTGATGCTGATGATACTATGGTATCCCGACCAACAACGGGAGCTCAGTTAGGATTTTATATCCTAGGGGACTGATCATCCCTGGATAGATCCCGAAGGTCCGGTAAGGACGGTCTGTCAGAGTACATGTGCATGTATATGCTAGCTGTGGTCAGTAGTGGTAGCTCCGTTAGGATTTTTATAATCCTAGGGAATCTTATGATTCCTGGGCAGATCCCGAAGGTCTTGTAAGGACGGTCTGTCAGGATACCACGTGGTAGCTTTGTTAGGATTTTATATCCTAGGGAATCTTATGATTCCTGGGTAGTTCCTTAGGGACTGTCAGAGTACCAAAAAGTGTTGTTACACCTGCCTCATTGTGTTGTCCCATGATGATGATGTTGTTGCTCTAGCCTTTGTGCTGTGATGATGATGCTGCTGTTGATGATATATCAGCCTCGTGCTGACTATGTTGTTTATCTCAGCCTCGTGCTGATGATGCTGTTGTTGTTGATGTTGTATCAACCTCGTGTTGTTATTGATGATGATAATGTATTAGTGTTATACTAATTGATGTTGATGCAGATGATGATGATGCCATTCCAACTCCATGCTGTGGATGATGATATTGATGATGAGAAAAACTTCCGATGATTTATAGAGATGCCAATTAGTGTTCAAGGCAATGATGATGTTGCTTCCCTCTCTCTCCGATGATGCTTTATTGTAGAATACCCTTCTTGTTAAGGGGGAGTGTTGAAATATTGTAATTGCAAAGAGTATTCTACTTATTATTGAGTTATTATTAATTAGATCAATCCCCTTTTGTGGATTGATTATGTCGAGCTTTGTAAATAACCAAATCCCCTTTTGTGGATTGGTCAAACCCTAATTATATGCTGCTAATTAAGAAGTCGGCCCCCAGGCTAATTAAAGTGGTTTTAGCCACTAAGAAAAGAAGTCGGCCCTACTTGATGAAGAGACACCTCGCTAGCTCTTGCCAACCAATATAAATAAGAGAGGCTAGCGCATCATTAGTTCACTCACTCAACAAACTCATCTAGTGCGCAAGTTTGAAGGAAGTTGCAGTTGCCAGTTGTCGGAAGAAGGAAGAGAGAGGCACATTTCTCAGTGTTGGATATTCTCTAGTGTTTGGTTTATTATCTTGGCATTGTATTGACAATCTATATTAAGGAAGTTTTTGCTGTGTTTTCTCCCCCATGAGAGTTTCCCAGGATAAATGCTGTGTATCTTGTGATTGTGTTTCTCTTAGTGATCTTGCATATGCTATTATTATCTAGTAAATTGAAAAGAAACTTAATAGCTGCTCTAAATTTAACACTCCCTCTCAGAGCTATCACTAGTGACATGCCTCCGAGGTAACCTGCCCGGAACAAGAAAACAAGAACAACAACATTTCCATGCAACCTCCATGGAATTTAACAATATAACCTGCCTGGAACAAACAACAAAACAAGAATATCTCCTAGAGGGGAGATAAACAACTGCATCTCTAGTATTAAGTGCTTAGTATAATGATCATAACTCCAATAGATAAAAAACATAAGATCGCAATGGTGCCATAACAACTAGAGGCATATCAAAACAATCAAACCTGGAGGGTGTGTTGTTCCTCTAAATGCACTGGATCTGAGATCTCTCTGGATCTATGATTTGCTGCTTGGACAAAAGTCCCTTCTCTTGCAAAACACCCTCAAGATAATGATACAATTTAACATATACAAGTACATACCTCAAAAATTGTAGCACCATTTGGCAGCAACGGTAAGCAACGACAAACCCTAAAACTTCAAGGTTCTCCAACTTGCAATCTGAAGGTGGCGGGAGATGCGCTAGGGTAGGGTGCACCTGTTGGTGAAGGAATTAGGCCAAATGACCTAAGGAAAGGTGGTCAACGAGCTTGACAAAATAAAATTGTGCAGCAACAAGGTACTGCAGCAGGGTATAGGGGCAAACTGCAGCAGCAAGGTAACTCTCACGATCTTCCTTCTAGTGATTAGACTGTTTTGAAGGAAACCAAGCTCTGATTCCATGTTGAATTTTTGTTAATTACGTTAACATTAGATTTACCATAGCAATTTGAACTTCTTTTGCATGCTCGCTTCTCCATAGGTGATGTTGCACTATCGCCACCCAACCATAGGCACCCACTCATGTCACCCCCGAGCATAACATATACATCCTGGGAAACCCTTCTACACAAGGGGAGAAAACCTAACAGACCTTCTTATAGAGAATATCCATGCCAAGACAAAATAACCAAGAACAAGCTCTATCCACTAGATCAAACCACAAAGAAAGAATCCAGCAACATAGATGCAGCACACCCTAGCAAGAGCGCTAGGGTGTCTAGCCTCCACTAGCGTACCACCAACAATACTGCAGCAAACTCTAGCCAGAGCGCTTGGGTAGCTGGCCTTCACCAACGCATCACCAAGAGATAAGATAAACCCCAACCAGACTTGCGCTATCCTTCCTATTGCAGTTGCAGCTCTCTCCACCAAACTTGTGCTATATATGAGTGAGTGAGTGTGACAAATGAGGAAGGCCTCACCCTTATTTATACTAAACTGTCCAGTGACTTTTCTGGCAGGGTTGACCTGACGTTTCTGGAAAATATAATTCTGTTTATCTTATTCTTGTGGAGCCGACTTTACTTCTGGATCAATATAATTCTTCTGGGGCTTCTTTATTTCTTTCAATGGTTTTCCTTTGACATCTTGGCATCTTCATCTATAAGAAAGGTTATCCAGGAGGTGAATATCTCCCGCAGCTACCAGAAACATCAACAGTCTGCCACTCTAAAACTGCACAAGGGGTTGTTTAATGCGATGCGTTACCTGCCTCAATTGCTTCTGTGCAAATCACTCTCATGGTGCAGCAACCAATTCACACACTTATACTTAAGACACATTTCTTGTTGAACTTCTCCTCAACTTGAATCCAAACTGGCCTGGACTTAATCAACTCACAGGTTGTTCACTGGCTAGGCAATATCCTCGCACATGTGTTCATATTGGGGGTTTGAAAATAATGAAAAGCCCCCAAAATATTTTGCCCCATATTAAGGGGCCAAGGGAGTTTCCTATTTAACCTAGTGATAAATGTATTGGGGTTCTTTTTATTGCGTTTGGGTTAGAAGTGGTCTGGAAGGAGAGGGGCAACAGGTGGGTGGAAGCACTAGGGGAGGGGGAGGGCAAGGGTTTGGAAGGAGAGCATGCATTCACAGTGGAGAGGGGCAGCAGCACAGTAAGGGTTTCATTGTTGATGTGAGCATTGGAGTAGAAGAGTTGAATTTTTCTAGATCTGACCTCCAGCAAGTTTGGTGGTGTAAAATTCTCCAAGAGTGATCTGGGGGTTCATTGGCTAGAGCTAAATGTGCTGGATCTCTCTTGGCTTTCCCCTCTAGCTGGGGTGAAATTGACCTTCTTTTCCATTCTTCTGTTTTCCTGGCTGACGAGGACAGCCTGTATATCGACATCTATGGTCATTATCAAACTTTGAGTTTTCTTTATTTTATTGGAGCTCCTTATTTATAAAGCTACAGTTTATTCATGATGTTTATAGACTATAGTCACTGCAATGAAGGTTGGAGGTTTCGCATAAGAACAGTGATGAATCACACTGTCAGTGTGCTCATGACAGGACTAGGTATGGTAAGAAGCAATGGTCATGACAGGACTAGGTATAGTAAGAAGCAGTGATTGATGATACCCATTATGATTCTCTGTGTATATATGTTCATGTATATTGATTAATGATTAAATTTGTTTTTCGATTTTATTCCAAATATCCATTACAATTATGCTGGCATATATTGATTAAATTCGATTTTCAATTTTGATTCTAAATACACATTACAATTTTGTGGGTATATTTGTTTACACTAGGATTAAATTTGATTTTCAATTTTGATTCCAAATACCCTTAAAATCCTGTGTGTATATTTGTGTGTATTGATTTGTTTTTTTATCTTCTGATTTCAGATACCCATTAACTTTCTGTGAATGTATACTTTTTTGTGTTTATTGATAAAATTTGATTCTTTATTTTGAATTTGAATACCCATTACAATTCTACGTGTATATGTTTATGTGCATATTGATTATATTCAGAAAATTGGATTTTTGATTTTGATTCCAAGAAAGGACGTTGTATAGAGTCTAGACCAATTAGGTTCCAGAGCATGTTAAAAGATAAAAGATAATGCACATGAATGTAGGAGTGACCACTCAGATTTTGCTTGGTTTTTTCCCTGTTTCTGAGGTTATACTCTTTGGAACAGTGGGTAATGCAAACTCTGGTCTTCATATTGGAGATGTTACCATTCCCCGTCAATGGGCTGATACAGGCATTTGGAGTTGGCAGGTCTTGAATTTTCCTCTTTGAGCTTTGTTTTTCAAAATTTAATCTATATCTATCTATCTGTCTATAGATATATATTTCCAAAGATTATTCCTGCAATTTGAAATAAATTGCTGGTTAATTAGTGTGTGATTGAATATAAATATGGAGAAGGAGAGAATAATGAGCTCTCTTTGGAAAAGAATGGGGACTATACCTGTGACATTGGGTACCTCAATTTCACCAATTAAAGTACTCCAGTGGGGAAGATATTGATAATCTGCTGAATAATGGGTGGTTCCAACCAGATGGGATTTTTCCAGTGAATGCAACTCCAGAGGTCTGGGAACATGTGTTTTGGATATCCGTTTCACAGTCCTATTATCAGCTTGCACAGAAGATAGAGGTATACTATATAGTCACCATGGACTGCTGGGGTTAATGTTAGACCTTGAAAGAAATGTATTGATTTTTATTTTTAATTGGCATGGTGGAAACAACAGAATGTGAAGTTAGATTTGTGTGTGAACTCAACATGTCTTTCCCATGAGCCAAGGATCGTGAGAGTGGAGAGGGGTTGCAGTGTCAAAGTTTTTGTGGTGAATACTGCTTATAAAAGCTTCCTTCATGAAAAGTTTAATGTTACTTTTTTTGATATGGAGAGTGCAGGAGTTGCAAGGGTAATTAAGGCCTTTCCACGTTTTTTGGTGAAATTATTATTTATTTATCTCTTGGCCATACCGGGTGTGATTACAATAGTCTCCAATAGCTGAGAATACAGCTCATTGTAGGCTCAAGACATACAACTTAGCTGTTAAACTACTAGCTCATGTCTTGCTTTCAAGGGTACTAAAACCTGAATTGATTAAGAGGTACAGAACATCTTCTGATATGGGTGGCTTTTTTTTTTCACAGATTTTCCTGAGCGAGGGTAAGCCCTTCATAGCTATGAGAGCATTTGTCCCTGACCCCAGTGCAGAAGGTTCTCGTAAAGAAAACAAATCTGGTATATTTACAGAAGTTGCAACTAAAATGCAGTGACAGCAATCCGTCAATTCATAAACCTACTGCCATCACCTCTGGTACAAATCTTTAATCTGTATGCAAATCATGTTATTGATATTTGACATTTTTTTTTCTATCAGTTTGTGTTTCTATCAAGTTCTCATTCAAGTTGTTTGATCTTTGTAGAGCAGAATCCTTAATGAAGTGTTTAAGGAATAAACCCATATAGTGGGACTTTCAGATTACACAACCCAAAATGTGCAAACAACAAAATTTGAAGGCATTTGTTTTTCAGAATATAGACAGTGATTAGACATCCATGAAGCATACATTCATTTTGCTTATTACTGTGAAACTTACATGGGTATTGTCAGCTGTTGTGTTTGACTGCATCCGACTGCAACAAGCTGGCAGGGATTTTCAGCTGACTGTGTGTATAATGTAGTTAATTGAAAGCTGTATGATAAGAAAATTTCTCAAAACCTAAACAGGTAGTTCACAGTTAGGGCAGCTTTTGACAAATGAGGAGCATTACATTAGGCTGCTGAAAATTGGGGTTTTCTGAATTTTATCAGCACATCCTACTTGGAGATTATAACAGTAGACAATATCATCTGTAAATTATTTTCAATATGTTGGAGTTGCTGCATGTTATATGCACTCGGAAAAAATAATACAATGGAAAGGAAGGAAAACCTACGTGGATGTCCTATTTACATATGACTATGTGGCCTGTTGGAGTGGATGCACGGTTACACCTCTACACTCCCACTTAGTTTGTATCCATGACAAATCATTTTCTTTCATTTAACCTACTTCTGTGCAACTTATATTCTGGTACGAGGCACTGCTTGGTGAAATTTAGCCTAGTTGTGGGTTCTGCTATCTTTTCTTCTGAGGATCAAAATTAAAGTTCTATTTCATTGTTGACCACTTTCTTTTTCACAAATGATGTTGGATGTCTATATGCTTTGCCGGATATTTTACATTTTTAAAGACAGTGATACAAACCAATGATACTTGGCTCTTCCAAGTCGAAGTCAACTCCCAAGTTTGACTCTGTTTTTTGAGGAAACTGGCTCAAGGCAGCTCCTTGGATTCTGACATCGGCCCCAACTCATACTCACAATTTTGACTCATGAGTATGACTCAGACATCCAAGTCAAATGCAATTAAGATTTAATTGGTGAGTTTGACTAGCTAGTTAGACTATAAAAGACATTGAAAAAACAAAAAATACCTCATTTTGTTTTTGTGACCTGATTTCACAACAGACAACCAACTGGCGACAGGCCTATCAACTATGCTTAATCCATAGCGTTTAGTAGTATTTAATATCATCTACATACTTCGAAATGAGTTGTTATTGAACAATTGCATTGTATAGATACTGCAAACTTTCATATTAATGAAAAATATATTTTCTGTGAGTAATTCTCCAAGTTTAGTCGAATCTGGTAACGTTGATACAACCATGGTTGTCATAGTGTAAGACGACTGGATTTTCTTCTGTTATTCCAATGTTTGTAAGGAGTCTTTTCAATCATATGAGTTCTATAGTAGTTTGTGCAGAAAAATGAACACATTTTACTTCAATACTTGAAAGTGCAGTAGTAGATCAGATCAATTACAGCCTCAGAGATCTGATCTTTTTCCTTCTTGCTTTAAACCACTAGATGAAGGCAATTCCTAGTGGCAAATCCAAAATACTGAATCAGTGAATTGGATCAGTATATTGAACTTGGTGTTTTGGTTTCTTGTTGTAAAGGCTATTGTAAAATATCCACTAGGAGTGAAAGTTCATACATAATGGGAAAAACAAATCTTGGATTCATATAAAAACTACAAATTTTTGAAAG
>ML807653.1:2849-29409 GCA_009831015.1 Picea engelmannii
CTCTGTGTTTCTCATATATGTGACTGATGCTGAATGTACCATTGTTTATTTCCCTGCATTATTGTGATCATCATTTAGTGTCTCAGCAAAGAGTTTAAAAGAAGCATAATTGTTTAAGCACGGTAACAACTGATTCACCCCCCCCCCTCTCAGTTGTCCAATAGGGTGGAAATAAGCACCCCTTTCAACAGTCACTTCACGAACCCTAGTTTTTTGATAAGTATCTTCATACTCTGTGTACTGAAATGGAAATGGCGATTGAACATATTTATATGTATATAACTGAGTTCTATGTTGAATGGTTAAGTTATACATATTCAGTATCTCTCTATGAACTCATACTTTTAAATGGGTTTATGCTTGACTCAACTGAGCGGTTAAAGAGTTGTAAGATGTAAGCCTGCAATAGTGTCGGGGAAAGGTTTATTGGAATGTTTAAGTCCCGTCGATCTCAAAAAACTACTTGTGCGGGAATTCCATGTTCAAACCCTATGGAAGGAGGAAACCTCTGTCAAACCTTTCACCCGCATGACCGAGGGATCATGCCCACATCCTTAACCCATTTATGGCTAAAGGAATTAGTGTGTAACCCCTAAGAGTTTTCAAAGGACCCATGTGACCAAGGTCTTGGAACCCTACGCTATGCCATAAAGAATTTAAGTCGTTTGGCTTTAGAACTCCTGGATTATTCGACCCTACCATTTATAAATTGGTCATACGCAACTGATAGTTATGATTACCCACCAGGTTAACTGGCACCTGGCAGTTTCCTTTTTCCAAGATAGTTAGACTTTCCCACCATTAAACCTTGATCCACTCAGTTATCACAAAATATTTCGAACCACCAAACTTAGAGTATTCGGGAGCCCCCTTGGCCATTGGATCCATGCTGAGGAAACTTCGGTAAAGTCCCACTCCATGAGAACGAGGATGAGATATCCTCAAAATCCCCAAATGCCGAAGTCATGAAGTAAGGAGAGTCGTGGATCTGGAAATCGCTCTCAATTGTTAGATCAAAACTAGTAAAGAGGTAGCGCTAAGTACTCCGAAAAAGTCCCACTTCGAGATAATAGAGGTGGTCTAATGCCAAAACTCCTGAATGTCGGAGTCACAAAGTTAATCTGCTCCATTGAGAGTAGAGGGACCGTGTCCACATATTGACTATTATCCAAAAGTCCGGTCATGCAAATGTATCGATGTGTAATCACAAAAGCATGTAAGTTTAGTGAAGCTCTAAAGGCTGGAACAAATCCTGGTCGTTGGCGTTAGGTGCACGTGGAGCGTTGCTCATATTTCTAGCGTGTTAGGAGTTTGAAACTCGAGAAGGAAGTGTGGTTCAAGGCGAGGAAACCTTTGAATACCGAAGTTACGAAGTGACGTGAACCGTCGATTGGAGAATTCATCGGGATCCCTCTCAACTGTCTGATTAACCAAGAGGAGGGACACATGTACAACACTTCGATGAAGTCCTAATCCAGAAGGAAAGGAGTGTGGAGTAGGTAGAACCCCCCGAATGCTGAAGCCATGAAGTGACAAGGGTCGTAGATCTAGAATTTCTTCAGGATCTTCCCCGACCGTTAGATCTAGGTCATGGTCAGTCCGATGTTGACCACTTTGGGAGTAAGGAGAAGTCACACCACAGACCCCTCCCCAAATCCTGAAGTTACAAAGTAACGGAGGTTGTATATCTAGGGGTTACGTGGACACATCGTGAACGTAAGATCAAAGGACTTGGAAGGCGATCAGTCTGGGGTGACGTGGTATGTTGACGTCACCCAAGGTGACGTGGTCCCATGATCAACATGCCACATGTCACCTATATTTGTGCGTTTCACAGACCCTATAGGCCCATTAACACATGACACATGTCACCCATTGAAGGGGCCAGGTGTCATCTCTGCCTAGTCGCGTATCACACCTGGCAGTCACCGCTTGGCCCATTTGGTAGGAGGAGCATGTGAGACCCACCTCTGTCTGCCTTTGCATTTAGTATAACACCATGTGTGAGGATGGACCCTTCGAGAGTCCAGGACTTGGGGAATTCAGAGGTTTGGAGTGTGGTGTCGAGGATAAATTGAAAGGCCCGAAGGCTAGAACCACATGGAGAGATTCCGGGCTCCTTCGGGGATTCGAGAGTTTGGAACTCTGGGAGACTTGAGATGTTATAAATTCTACTCCAAAAAGGGGTGAAGGCAAGAGCTACGTGGAATAATTTCATAATTTTGGTAATTTGGGACTTCAGAGGAGGACATGCACGCATAAGAGATAAGGGACGCTTAGTTCCGAAGAATTGAACACCGAACTCCCCTGTAACTTATGTGTCAAATGAAGATCAAATCCCTATATTGGATTGGACGTTGGATGGACTTCCACCATGGATGTAGGATTTTGAGGATGGTATGAATGATATGGATCCACGTGGCCCTTAACCAATGAACACCTGACGATCTTCGAGAAGACATAAATTGTAAACCAGAGGTCAATTTGGATCCTGGTAGTGGTCATTAGAATCTTACGAGTGAGTAGAAGTCGATGGACATCCTAGAATTAGGATTTGAGATAGTAAGAAAAATGAATTTTTGATGCCCCATTCCTTAAGAAGGTATTAAGGGGTTGGGTGTGTTACAAATTGGTATTAGAGCATGGAAAAAACACTTGGCCTGCTTGGGCTCATGCAAGAGTCAGATAAAAATATTATTAGAGAAATTTAAGGGGTAACACCCTACCTTACCCCCTTATATAAGAAAATTTCCTGAACCTCTACTGAAGAGAGAAATGAAACCTTACAATGTTGATAAATGTTTTGGAAATATGCACTGTATGTTGCTAATGTTTCCGAATAAAGAAGTTGACTTCACTTTGAAATGATACATGTTGTTCATGAATTAGTAGATCATTAACTAACAAAAAGTTTTTTATAGACACTCAAGCAGTCAATGAACAATAGGAAAACTACAACATAAGGGATGGTGACACACCATGAGTTGGGGGAAAGATCCCACAATAGAGAGGAAGAATCTAATGAAAGGAGGGCGGTGGAAACCCCTTCAGATTTGGATGAAACTATAAGAAGCCTCATGGAAAAATTACAGAGTTGTAAGGATTAAAATGAAAGGCTAATAAAGGAACAGGAAAAGCAGACTGAAATTAATGCAGTCTTACTACAAAGTCTATCATATATACAAAGGAAACTACAACATGGTCCAACTGCCAGTCATGTGGAAAGACATCATACTAAGAAAACTCCAAGTCCACCTGAGATACAAAAGCATGGTCCTGGAAGTGGCCAAACTAGGAGGAGCAACTCAAGTAAAGCCCAACATGGAGCCAAGAGACACTCGTCGGGAGATTCCTCTGGTGAGGAAACTAACAACTCCAAGGAATCCTCTAGTAGAAAAACTAGTTCACATTCCTAGAGGAAAATAAAGAAGAGGAAACATTCCAAGATTCATGACCCTAAAGAGTTCAAGAAAACCAAACCACTCGCCTTCGATGGAGAAATTAATAAGCGGGAAGAAGAAGAAGTTTGGATGTTGGGCTTGAAGAAGTACTTCAGAGTCCATGAATACTCTGAAATTTTGAAGGTTCCAATCACCATTTTTAACCTGAATGGAAAGGCCTCCATTTGGTGGGAAGACCTTAAGAATGTGAAAGAAATCCATGAGAAGGACTTGTCATGGAAACAATTTGATAAATACTTCAAAAAGAAGTATTTGTCAGAGAAACAATTTGATGGGAAGACCAAGGAGTTCTATGAACTCAAGTTGGGACAACTCACCATAGAGGAATATATCAATAAATTCCTTGAGATGATAAGGTATGTGCCCTACATCAAATATGAAAAGGTAAAGATGCAACGATTTATTAGTGGACTCCCTCAGTCTTTTCGAGACAAAATTGAATTTGATGAGCCAAAGACCCTAGAAGACACTATCCAAAAAGTGAGATATTTCTATGAACAGTTCAAGAACAAAACAAAATCTCACGAGGAATGGAAGAAAAAGAGTAGTTCGGGATTCAATAAAAAGTGGTTTAAACCCTCAAGATTCAAGAGCTAGAGGAAAGTTTCTAATATGAGACTTCCTACTAAAAGCGTATACCAACAAAATTTCCCCTCTCAGAGTGGAAATAAACCCTTTGGAGAATCCCTAGGTAAGACTGATAACACAAAGAGAGAACCCTTGAAATGTTGGGTTTGTGGAGAAGAACATTTGTTGAGAGACAATCCACATAGGCAACAGAAGAATAGGAGGGTCAAAAACATCCAAGAGGCTACCACAGTCAATGATGTGGCTAGGAGCATGCCACGGATTTATGCATCCTTGGATAATAAACAAGCCAACTACCAATCTTCAGTGGCGGAGATGGAAGGTATGATCGCCAACCGTCCAATTTCCATTTTAATTGACCTTGGTTCTAATTTGAGTTATGTTTCCCCTCAAACTGTTGAGAAATGTAAATTGCAACAAGTTAAACATGTTAAACCATGGCTGGTACAACTATCCACTAGAACCAAAAGAAAAGTAACAGAGGTCATACCATCATGCCAATTCATTATAAGTGGATTTCCCACCCAAGCAAACCTAAACATACTTCCTTGAGGTATTATGACCTGTTGGTTGGCATGGACTGGTTCGCTGCCTATAAAACCAAGTTGGATTGTTATAGTAAAAATTTGGAGTGTGAAAATGAAAAAGGGAGAAAGGTAACCCTACAAGGGATTCAAAAGCATGTCTCAGTGAGACAAATATTATCATTTCAAGTGAAGAAGTATTGCAGAAAAGGATGTCCTTTGTATGAAATACAAGTGTTGGACTCTGTTGAGGAAGAAACACCAAGCCTAGAGGACCATCCCATATTGAGAAAGTATAAATATGTGTTCCCATAAGAGGTCTACCTCCAAGAAGAGATATTGACTTTTCAATAGAAGTTGCACTAGGAGCGGTGCCAGTGTCTATAATGCCCTATAGAATGAGTACACCAAATATAGTTGATCTCAAACTACAACTAAAGGAAATGATGGAAAAAGGCTACATTCAGCCTAGTGTGTCTCTGTGGGGAGCACCATCCTGTTTTGTGAAAAAGAAGGATGGCACACTCAGGTTGTGCATATACTATAGGAATCTCAATAAGATGACCATAAAGAATAAGTATCCCTTGCCAAGGATTGATGACTTGTTTGACGAATTAAGGGGTGCTACAATCTTCTACAAGATTGACTTGAGGTATGGATACCATCCGATTTTAATTAAGGATGAAGACATCCACAAAACATCCTTTAGGACATGGTATGATCACTATGAATTTGTGGTGGTGCCATTCGGGCTAACCAATTCACCAACCACTTTTATGTGCTTAATGAATAATGTACTCAGTAAATTCTTAGACAAATTTGTATTGGTTTTCATTGATGATATTCTAATCTATTCTAAGAATATGGAAGAGCATGAATAACATCTTAAGTTAGTACTTCAAGTATGAAGACAACATCAACTCTATGCTAAGTTTAGTAAGTGTGACTTGTTGTAGAAACAAGTCCATTACTTAGGCCATGTTATTTCTAAAGAAGAGGTGGCATTTGATCTTGACAAGATTAAATCCATCATGGACTGGCCTACCCCAAAGGATGTATCTAATATCGGATCCTTTATGGGCCTAGCAGGATACTATAGGAGGTTCATAAAAGGATTTTCCAAGATTGGTTTCCCAATCACTTCCCTTGAGAAAAAGGGAGTTAAATTCATTTGGACATCAGAATGTGAAGAGAGATTCCAAGAGCTGAAATACCTTCTAACCAATGCACCTATGTTGAAGATTGCAGACCCAAACAAGGACTTATTTGTGTGTACAGATGTATGCAAGGAAGGACTCGAAGGATTTCTTATGCAAGAAGAACATGTAATTTGCTATGAATCTAGAAAATTGAATGAGCTTGAAATCAATTAAGTGGCCCATGATCTAGTATTGGATGCCATAGTGCATGCTTTAAAAATGTGGAGGCATTACCTCCTGGGTAGAAGATTTTTTCTTATGCAAGACCATTATGGGTTGAGGTACATGTTTGATCAACCAAAACTGAATGTTAGGAAAGCTAGATGGATGGATTTCCTTAGTGAGTTTGATTTTGAAATCAAACATATTAAAGGAAAATAAAATAGGGTGGTTGATTCCCTTAGTAGAAGTATGAAAGTGATTCACTTGGTAGCGGTAAGAACCTGTGAAATGGATGTTAGGGAGAGAGTCAAGAGTGCACAAGAAACCGATGCTTTCTTCGAGACTGTAAAATCGTACTTAGAACAAGATTCCACAGGGGTGAAGTACAAAGGTTATCAAATGTTGAATGATGGATTACTAACTTAAAAAGGAATAATGTATACTCCTAATTGTGACGACTTCAAGAGGTTCATAATGGATGAACTACACAAAAGAACATATACTGGTCATCATGGTTATCAGAAAATGATTACTATCACTAGGAAATTGTTCTATTGGCCAAGACTGAAGAAGGACGTAGTTGATTACTTGGATAAATGTCTAGAATGTGAGAAGGTTAAGGCAGAACACTGACATCCAACATGGTTGTTGTAGCCCCTACCAATTCTAGAATGGAAGTGGGAAACCATATCCATGGATTTCATCACCGGATTACCAAAATTGGCTAAGAAGAATGATGCCATCATGGTAGTGGTGGAAACATTGAGCAAGGTTGCTCACTTCATTACTGTCAAGTCAACTTACAAGGTAATAAATATTGCCAACATTTTCATCAAAGAGATATTTAGGTTGCACGACATGCCTAAGGAGATCATATCTGACAGAGATACAAAATTTACTTCAAGCTTTTGGAAATATTTAATGGTTGGTTTTGAAACTAAATTATTGTTTATCACAACCTATCACCCTCAAACCGATGGACAGATGGAGAAGGTAAACCAATTTTTAGAAGACATGTTGAGGATGCATGTAATGAATAAACCCAATAAGTGGGAAGACTACCTACCACTGGTATAATTTTCCTACAACAATGGCTATCAAGAGTCCTTAAAAATGAGCCCTTTTGAATCCCTCTATGGAAGACAATGCAACATTCCAATCAGATGGAAAAACCCAATAGAAAGAGTTACGATAAGGAAAGATATGCTAAAGGAAATGGAACAATAAGTAATTCAGATAAGAAAGAATCTGAAATATCCCAGGGTATACAAAAGAGCTATGCAGATAGGAAAATGACTCCTAGAGAGTTCAAAGCAGAGGATCATGTGCAACTCCGAGTTAGACCCGGAAAAAACTCTTTGAGAATGGGAGATTGTGCCAAGATGGCACCTCGGTATTGTGGACCCTTTGAAATTTTGGATAGAGTGGGGCCTATATACTATAGGCTAGCACTCCCTCCCAAAGTGAAGGCACATAATGTTTTCCATGTTTTGTTATTAAATAAATATATGCCTGATTATAATCATATTATTGACTGGTCTATGATTCATATGGAACCAGAGGGATAATTCTTGTCAGAACCTCAATGAATAATAGACAGGATGGATACATCACTAAGAAACATAACCATTTCACAGGTCAAGGTGCAGTGGAAACACTTTGGCCTGGATGAGGCTAAATGGGAAATGGAGGATTCCATGAGACAAACATATCCATTTTTGTTTACTTATGTACATACAGAGCACACTGATAGATAGAACATCAAGGGCAATGTTCCTTTAAGGGGAGGGGGGATTGTAATACCCATGTTTCACCTAGTCTATAAATATAACTATAACTCGCCAAGACACTATGACAGACTAGATATGTGTGAATGGTTGATTTGATGAACCTTTGTATAAAAGGTCAATGTATGTATTTTTTATTATTAATAGAAAATGGATAAGTGTTGGAGAAGTGTTATATAACTGTTGAAAAGGGGGTTTTCCAAGATAGACCATGGATGTTATGAGAGAGATGGTGAGGGGAACCAGAAATGGTTGAGATGACCCCCACCAAACCAGTACCTTACTGGATTTAATAAATTAGAACAATCCTCTGACCCAGATATGAATTACCATCTAGAGTGGTATTTGGAAGAGTCATCCTCAAGAGTTAATGAGGAGATGGGGAAGATTACCCATCTATAAGACTTCAAGACCTGACCACGAGTTGGGGATTCAGACCCATGCAACCTTTATGGGAAAGGAAAGAAAGAGGTAATTTGTGGGCAGAGGCGAAAGGAACATGAAGAACTATGAAGAGAGTAGAGTCAAAAGAGCAATATTGTGAAGAGAAAAAAGTGTTTTGTAGCTCTTTGGTTGGAGGGAGAACTGGGAAATATGCTTGTTTTGGACATCAAAAGATATTGGCAAGCTTTTCATTACTAGGTGATAAATGAGGCTAACAAGTGACTATGGAAGTACTCTGGCATACCTCCTTGCTTGGTACAAAGAAAAACCTGTTGCCAGGATTCTGTGGGAGGAGGAGAGTAACCTTCGTCCCTGACTATTGCTGAGTAAGAAGAAAGATTCTCTCTCTCAGAGTATCGTGTTCTATCTCGAGGGTGGCCAATGGTAAATATTTCAGGAGTGGTTATGCCTATGGTTGGGTGGAAACATGCACCCCTTTCAGTAGTCACTTCACGAACCTTGTTTTTCTGATAAGTATCTTCATACTCTGTGTACTGAAATAGAAATGGTGATTGAACATATTTATATGTATATAATTGAGTTCTGTGTTGAATGGTTAATTTAGAAATATGCATTATCTCTATGTGAACTCGTGCTTTTAAATGGGTGTATGATTGACTCAACTGAGAGGTTAAAGAGTTGTAAGATGTAATCCTGCAATAGTGTCGGGGAAAGGTTTATTTGAATGTTTAAGTCCTATCAAACTCAAAAACCTACACGCGTGGGAATTCCAAGTTCAAACCCTGTGGAAGGAGGATGCCTCCATCAAACCTTTCACCCGCATGATTGAGGGATCATGCCCATATCCTTAACCCATTTATGGATAAATGAATATGTGCGTAACCCCTAAGAGTTTTCAAAGGACCGACGTTACCAAGGTTTGGGAACTATGCTCTAGGCCCGAAAGAAGTTATGCCTTCTGGCTTCAGAACTCTGGGATTTCAGAACTTTGGGGTGCTTCGACCCTACCATTTATAAATTGGCCGAAGGAAACTGATAGTTATGGTTACCCACTAGGTTAACCAACTCCTGGCGGTTTCCTTATTCGGGATAGTTAGACTTTCCCACCATTATACCTTGATCCACTCAGTTATCACGAAATAACGTGAACCGTCGATCTTAGAGTATTTGGGAGCCCCCTTGGTCATTGGATCTAAGCCGAGGCAACTTCAACAAAGTCCCACTCCATGAGAACAGGTATGATATATCCTCAAACTCCCCGAACACTGAAGTCACAAAGTAAGGAGATTCGTGGATCTGGAAATCCAGTGGAAATCGCTCTCAGCCATTAGATCGAAACTAGTAAAGAGGTAGCGCTACGTACTCTGAAAAAGTACCACTTTAGGAGAATAGAGGTGTTCTAACACCAAAAATCCTGAATGTCAGAGTCACGAAGTTAATCTGGGCCATTGAGAGTAGAGGGATGCATGTCCATAGATCGATGGTTATCCAGAAGTCCGGTCATCCGACGGTATTGACATGAAATCACAAGAGCGTGCAGGTTTCACGAAGTCCCAAAGGTCGGAGAAAATCGAAGTTCTCCGTGTGTTCGGAGTTTAGAACTCCAGAAGGAAGTGTGGTTCAAGGCGAGGAAACCTCTGAACGTCAAAGTTACGAAGTGACGTGAACCGTTGATTGGAGAATGCTTCGGGATCCCTCTCAACCGTTCGATGAACCAAGAGGAGTGAATCATGTACAACACTTCAACGAAGTCCTACTCTGGAAGGAAAGGAGTGTGGAGCGGGTAGAACCCCCCAAACGCCGGAGCTGTCAAGTGATAAGGGTCGTAGATATAGAAATTCTTCGGGACCTTCCTCGATCGTCAGATCTAGGTCATGGTCAGTCTGGTGCTGACCACTTTGGGAGTAAGGAGGAAGTCACGCCATGGATCCCCCCACCCCCCGGTCGAACGCCAAATTTACGAAGTAATGAAGGCCATAGATCCAGGGGTTATGTGTACACACTGTGACCGTAAGATCGAAGGAATTGGAAGGTGATCAGTCCAGGTTGATGTGGTATGTTGACGTCACCCATGGTGACATGGAGCCATGATCAATGTGCCACATGTCACCTAGATTCATGCGTTTTGTAGACCCTATAGGCCCATTAACATGTGACACATGTCACCAACTGAAGGGGCCATGTGTCATCTCTTCCTAGTCCTGTATCACACCTAGCACTCACTGCTTGGCCCGTTTGGTGGGAGGGGCATGTAGGACCCACCTTTTTCTGCCTTCGCATCTAGTACAACACCATGTGAGAGAATGGAGCCTTCGGGAGTCCGAGACTTCGAGACTTTGGAGGTTTGGAGTGTGGTGTCACGGATAAATTGAAAAGCCCAAAGGCTAAAGCCACATGGAGATATTCTAGGCTCCTTCAGGGATTCAGGAGTTTGGAACTCCAGGAGACTTGAGATGTTATAAAGTATGCTCCAAAAAGGGGTGAAGGCAGGATCTACGTTGCAGCATTTTGGAATTTCGAGAATTCAGGACTCCATAGGACATGCGCACATAAGAGATAAGGGACACTCAGCGCCGAAGCACTGAACACTAAAATCCCCTATAGCTTATGTGTCAAATGAAGATCAAATCCCTCTATTGGATTAGATGGTGGATGGACTTCCACCATGGATGTAGGTGTTTGAGGATGGTACGAATGAGATGGATCCACATGGCCCTCAAGCGATGAACGCCCAAGGAAATTTGGGAAGCCATAAATTGTAAACTAGAGGTTGGTTTGGAACCTGGTAGCGCTCGTTAGAATGCTACGAGTGAGTAGAAGCCGATGAAGATCCTGGAATTAGGATTTGAGATAGTAAGGAAAAAAAAATTGATGCCCCATTTCTTAAGAAGGTATTAAAGGGTTGGGTGTGTTACATCGATCCAACTGGTTATTCAACCGAATCATATACTTGAATTACTTACATTTGTTAGAATATCAAGTCTAGTCAGCAGGGCCAACTAGCCCCTACAACATATACCATTGGATGTAGAGTACCAAGCTACTATGTGTCTTCTTCTTCCATTTTTCTATGACATGTCTTTTAGAAAAGTATTTGTTTATTGATATTTAGCTCCATATTTCAAGTCCTACATTAGTTGATGGATAAGACTTTGATTACATTGTCTCCCCCTTCCTCCTTCTAATTTGTTTCATTAGATTTTATATCCCTCATTGTTTTGTCATTGAACAAATATTTTCTTCTCCAGCTAATTGCTTTACTATGTCATATTTTTAACACATAGATTGTGCTAGTCAAAATTAGGTCATGTATTTTTTATTCATTCCATGGGAATTGGAATTTTCAATTTTGATAGGTAATTATTGCATAAATAATAAACAAAACAAGATCTCCCCAATATGAATGGAAATCCAACATTTTTTCTTTTGGTTATATTACCATAAAATCAACTAAACATTCCCAAGTTTCCATGGCGACCACAACATTCTCTAGGATTCCTTCTTGCTAGTCCTTGCCTCCGACGAGGGATTATAGTTTTCGTGCAACGACCAATAGCCTATTAACCCATATGTTTTGCAACATTATTTGGTGCATTTTGGATTTTCTTAACAATTTTTCCCTATGTTGTGGATTATGTTTTTACTTATTTATTTTTTGAAAAACTAAAAATCCTTTTTATAATTTTCAAAAACCTATATTCGGATTTTCTAATTGGATGAGATAACTTTKATGAGACTAAATGCCCCTRGTGGTGGGAATTTTTTCAAAAATATTTTTCATATGCAGAAAAACAATTTAATATATATATATATATATATATATATATATATATATATATAATAATAATAATAATAAGTGATTACATCATTATGTGAGACACATGCTCTCCATGTCAACTCTGCTTCTGCATAGAGAATCCACTGCACTAGATACTCTGCTTAATGTAGTTTGATGTGATCAACATGGAAACTTGTACTCCTAGCCTTGCCAATCGAGGGCTTCATCACTAGCATTGCTTGCTTGATTTAGGCTCTACTCTTGAAGCGCTCAATCCAGTTGATGCTTTGTACATATCAACCACCTCGCCTACTCCTGAACTTCCTCACCACCTCCTCACTGCCTCAGTACCTCATAGGAATAGCCTCACCACCTCCTCACTCGCTAGGCATCTCACACAATTTCCACTGCTTGGGATCCTCACAAATATCCTAGGCACCTCACAAAAATTGGACCTGTTGTCTAGTAGCATTCATTCAAATATGAATTTAAGCTAGAAGCGGTCCACCAAAGAATATTATATAGCTAAGGAATTCAAGAAAAGAAAATAAGTGTATATGGCTAAGGAAGTCTAGAAAAACAAAGGCATGCAAAGAAACACACCTCTTTCTTCCTCATGCATAGTAAAGAAGATTCATCGATCTGTAGTCGAATTGATCTTCTTTTAGATTTCTTTATATTTTAATTTCCTTTATGCGACTGTAAAATCTATTCTCTTTGAAAAGTTAAGAGAAATGAAAAAAACCTGAAACCAAGAAAAATAAGGAAGACCCAAAACCTGCTTTGTATGTGTAAATAAGATGTCATGCTTCACTGAAAAGATTGCAAGGTAGGAGAAGGTGCGGGTCTTTGCCATTTGAATCGTCTGATTTGACACCAAAATAGTTAGGGAAGCTTTCAAAAGAATCCATTCCCTCAGCTTTGTTGAATTCCTGGTGAATTATGTACTCGTCGGTTTTGCAGATCCTTTGGGCCTGCATGGCTGGAATCCATGTATTGTTTCAAGTTCAAAACTTGTCCCAGCCTAGTTAAATGCATGCATTACATTTTCATTCGACCACTTTTTAATGTTGGTTTTTCCCAAATTCCTCTTCATCTTCATCTATCTTTTGTTGGGCTTTCTTTCTTGTCACTATGACATTGAAGGAGCAACAGGGGTAGAGGATGGGATTCAAGGTGACGAAGAGGGGGAGAACTGATATTCCTAGGAAATAATAAGGGGGGTGAGAGGAATGGGTTGTAAGGACGGAGTTGGCTTAGAGAATGAAAGAGGGGGCACATATGTTAAGGAGGATTATGGTGGGGTGATAGAAATTGCAATATAAATTTGTTCCAATATGAACAGGTCTAAGAAGGTATTTACAATGTCAAAATTTCTGAAATTTCAAAATTTCCTTATCAAAATGGGAACCCATTATTAAAAGAACTACCAAACTCGAAGCAATGAAATATCACACAGATCGGATCGGTATCAAGATCAAGGAACTCATCCATTATATATTGAAGACAGAACGTGGAAGATGATGACATTTGGGCGCCTAAGTTTCATAGTGGAAGATGTTCTAAAATCCATGAAGAGCACAAACATAATTAGAAGCATACCTCTTTTCATAGTATACAAAACGGAGATGCCAGGAGGGGATGCCATAGACGTCAAGAAGTTGCAGTTGAATAAAAAATTAAATCAAAATACCCTCAAAGAACTCGATGCTATGGGCAATGTGAGGCACATAAATATACTCAGGTTGCTCGGATTTTGTTACAACAACGAGAATTCTCTCATTTTTCTGTATGAGTTCATTCCCAATGGTAGCCTAGCCAATGAATATCATAACAAGAAAGAATTTGACTAGGTGACTATATATCAGTTCACTGAGGGACTCGCACATCCACTCTGCTATCTTCACCATGAATTCAATCCTGCAATTTTGCATGACGCCTTGAATCCCAACAACTTACTTCTATATTGTCACATGGAGGCCCAAATTTCTGCATGGCCAAGCTTCTGGACGACACCGTGTGCTCCACTACTTATATCTCCCCAGGTAAATTCTTCATTTATAGCCATTAATATTCTTCTTTTCTTATTCTTCTAGTTGTTATCGATTAATCATGAATTTTTTTCCACTCATGCAGAACATGAACCTTCAAGGGACGAAAAATCCGACATCTACAACATTGGAGTGATTCTTCTGGAGCTCCTGACGGGCATGAGCACAGTCTACTTAGAAGGGATCAACATTGTTGATTTCGTTCAAGGGAAATGCACCGATATTTGGAGGATGAAAGGCTCTTTGATGGAAATTTTAGACAAAAATATGAACAAGCAGTCGGTGGTGAAGGAAAATCAGGTGATGTTGATGCTCCATGTGGCCCTACTTTGCACGAACAGGCGCTTGTTTGATAGGCCATCCATGAGAGATGTAGTGAGCATCCTCTATGAAGACTCGAGGCATCAACATCCCCAGCCCCAACGCTTCCTGTGATCCAATTCGATGTTTTACCAACACTGGGGGAGGTTGATCCAACGTCTTACATCTTTAGGGCCCTGCATTGATATGATTTTCATATGTGCCCACCTTTGAATATTTTTTCATATTCAATAGAGAGCCCTTCAATCTAGCAGTCGATTTCCTCCATGAAGGAAATTGGGTCTTCTCCTTTGCATTTATCAAGCCACAAGGATCACAACATTCTGAATCATGAGAACTTCTTATGGAATCTCTAGAGCTACTGTTGTTAGTAGTACTGCAACTACTATCGGAGTTAGTGGAATCCTTTCTCCAAAATCTCTCTGAATTCAAAGAATCATCTTGTGAGGGATACTAGATTTTGCACCATCTGAATACACTAAGGAAGATGCAAGGTATAATTAGATCAATCGTGTTCGAAACATCGAGAGCCCTGGAAATGGAGATTCTGAACTCGAAATCCCATGTTGAAGTAGGGAACATTTGGTAGAACACCAAAACACATTGTTTATATCGATGAAATACATGTTGCCCTCCATGTATCTAAATTATGAATGGTGTAAATATGAGTGATGTGATGGTCATGAGTGGTGTAAATCTTGGTGATGGTCATTTACTTATTACTTTATAACTTTATAGTCTATTATTTTATTATGATCTTGTCATTTTAGTGATTAATGCATGAGAGCATATGAAGTAAAAATTCACCATGATCCTGCCATGGATGTTAATATTTTCCTTTTGACAACAACTAAATGATTTGATCAAATGTAGAAGCAATCGGAAGGAATACCTTATGGATAACATGATTATTGACCATGGATATCATGATTCAATAGTTGAATATAGTGGTTCCGGCATGTTAAACATTGGTGGATGACTTCATATGGAAAAGGATATGTTAGTGTAGTGAAGGAAAACATGATCTCCCATTCAGATCCCGACATAAAGCAATGGATGTTTAGGTTGGAATGATAAATGAATGAGTAAATTGGAATACTCTGCAATGTGAATGGTAAATTATTTTTTCCATAGTTTTAATATGCATGGTTCATAGCTTGGTGGAAGTTTGCATGATGAATAAATTTCTAAAATTCAAAGTGCGTAGCAGTTTACGTTGTAAATAATTTTTCATGGAAGTCAATACCATCAAGAAATATTTAATGAAATATAACCATATAATTGTATGGTGCATTTTTAATGATTTTCTCTTATAATTAAAAGAGGGATAAATCGCTTTACTATATCGTTAAGTTCCTAACATATAATACTTTTCCTACATGTTAATAATAATTCATCAACAATCAAGCATTAATCTGCAACTTCTCCAGACTTATGTGTCAAGCACACATGTAACTCTCCATATACCTATCTCTATAGGTAAATAATGTTAACTCACTCGAATTTCTATCTCGTATAACACACTTTTCTATGCATATCTGATCATTAAGTTAATATCATAGTGGTACAGTCCCACATTTTTTTCACAACTCTTTGCAAATCCTTTTCATTGTCTCTATTTATACCAAGTCATAATGTGTAATAGTTCACTATTCCACTCTTTATCTATACCAACTTTATTTTCCATTAGGAAATGAGCCTCCACAATTACACATTTTTTAAGTCAATTGCAGTTTAAAGAACAATAGAATATAGTTCTCATATTGAGTCGGGTTTCTGTACAATTGAACTGATTATTATTGTAGTTCAATGTGTTGTTGGCTTGACGATTATTATTGTTATAAGAAAAGATTGCAACAATTCACATAGAGTTTGGAATTGTTTGTGATTAATTTGGCAACGTCTAAAATAAAATAAGATATTACTAAAGGAAAAGACCAATAACAAGGCGAGAGACGACGTTCAAAATATGAGTAAATAATTCATATAACCCAAGAAATATGATATTAGTATCCAAGAAGATATAAAGATTTCAACAGTACACAATGAATTCTTGTATAATTTGACCACAGTACACGATGCATTCTTGTATAATTTGACCACAGTACACGATGCATTCTTGTATAATTTGACAACACAATGGCTATATGTAACACTTAATGTTGACATAACCAAAACTATTAATATGTGGAACAAGTATAGTTTACATGATTTAACAACAATACACGATGCATTATTCTATAATTTGACAACAATACATGATGGTTATATGTAACACTTAATGTTAACACAACCAAAACTGATAATTCAATTTTTTCAAAGAAAGAACTAGCTGCTTCACAACTATTTCCCTTGTTTACTATTGATTAATCAACCATTTATAAGAATATTTATATTTTCCTTATTCCATGAGCATCCAAGGCTCTAAAGTCCAACCATATTATTTTAAGAAGGGAATGAAAATTTATTGTGTGCTCTATACATGTCATGGGGTAATTGTCTCCCACTCTGGCATGCCCTATGTTGCTCAAGTTTCATGAAACAAAATCCCTATGTTGCTCAAGTTTCATGAAACAAAATTTAGAAAAGGCTTGATTCTCTTTTTACATAACCATGTTCATGTATACTAATCTTGGGAATTCTTTTGAATTATTATAATTTATTCTTTGAATTATTATAATTCTTTTTTCTTCACTCATGTTAGCAAGCAACTAATTCTGGCCTATGTTTTGCAATAAATAGGGAAAACAATTGTGAATGTGCCTTCCATCTCTTGTTTTTTAAACCCATTGTTAATGTAACTTATAATGTGATGCCTTCTTTATAATATCTCAATGTGTTATTCATTTTTTTCTTCATCTTTTTCTCACTTGCTTCATCTAAATTTTTCTCTATTGTTAGGTTTCATTGTTTCTAACCTTTTCGAGGCCAAGTGGGATGTTTCTTTGTGATGTAAGTGAGAATTTTCTTTCGAATTGGTTGAGTTGAAGTTGGGCTATGAAAGCTTGGATCTGAACCTCATCAATGGTGGACATGGCTCTGAACCTTCTAGTTTAGTACTATTACTATACACATAGGATAGATCCCTAGGTTTTCTACTGTCATGGAGGGTCCAACCTACACACTGACACCTAGACGCCTTTGATTTCCCTCTTAACTCTTCCCTGTCTGATGAGACACCCAACTTGACTATAGTTATTGCAGAGCATACTTATTTAATTCTAGCTTAGTGGTTTTCTTGTTGAAGTCTGGTGCAGGCTTTGTGGAGTGAGGTGGCAGCCACTCGACAGTGCTTCCAGTAGTTTTTAGATGGAGGCTGAGGTCAGCGCACTAATGAGTGCGGCTGACAAGGCCCTCTGGAAGAGCGCCAGACTCTTCTCCTCGACTGGCAAGCTCATCTCTGAGGTTTTCTTACCCCTTAATCTTCCTTCCTCAGACAGACACAACCTTTTTTCTCCTCTGGAATCCTCGACTCCTCCTGAACCCCTCTCATTATCACCTCTCGCCCCCCTTCCGGGTCTAGTTTCCTTGTTCAGGCGTTCACCTGTTGTTTTGAACCGGAGTGTGGGGATTCGAACGAGTCATACCCCCTCACAGAAATGGTTTCCTAAGAACATTGTCACTAAGCATGCATGGAAACCTAACAAGGCTAAACACAAGTTAATCACGGGGTCTGATGTTTGTTTGGAGGAGAGTGTGCGCCTATCACTCTGTGCGCTTATGGGTATAATTTCCTACCACACACTGTTTTAATGCTCAAAAGGTGGCGGGTTAGTTTTGACCCTTCCACAGATTACTTTCACTTTTTCCACCTGTGGGTATTGTTGCCCGGTCTTCCTCTCCAACTCTGGACAGAGAAAGTTCTTGCTGCCATTGGTAATGAACTAGGGCGTTTTATAAATCTGGATGAAAGTTTACTTAAGGGTTCTGAAAAAAGGATGGCTAGGATCCTTGTGGATATTGATATACATGTGGGACTATCAGAGACTCTGGAAATCTTCTGGCAAGGTCGCACTGTGACACAATGCTTGGACTACCTTGGTATTCCTTTTTGCTGCACTTGTTGTAGGACACATACGTCGTGATTGCACTGACGATATGGAAGCAGAAGAGTTAGAAGATTCTTCTCTTTGAAAACTCTCTCGGGAAGACTCTCCATGTGTAGATTCCTTTGACGCAGTGGTTGGAGACTATGTGTATGAAGGGGGCTGGCCAACTACTCCACTTGACACACTCACGCGTAAGCTCAAGCTCCTTTGTCCTTCCTTTTACTTCACCCTGTCATCTTGGGAAAGAGATTCTTTGGACTCTTATGTTATCCTGGGGATGGGACCTACTCGGGATACCTTGACCGAACCTTCGCAGCTACCATCCACTGCTATTACTCCTACCGTGGAATGGGTGGGTTCATAGTATTTACAACCTCTGYAGTTGTCGTCTTCCTCCCGAGACTATAGGGCTCCCCCTTTGGCTCCCTGTGGGGTCTCCTTACCTTCCAACCCTTTCTACTCTTCTAGTCCAACTACACTTTGTGCAATAGGTCTACCCTCTGAAGACTCTGAGTTAGTAGGGGATGTTCCCAMAAACTCAAGGAGCACGAATCCTAGTGCTACTACTATGGGGAACATTCTAACTACTCAGGTTCCTACTACTAAAGAGRCGTTGCTACATGTTCCTCTCCCCACTTTTCAAGGAGGGTCTCCTATCATCAGAGACAACTTGGCATCCTCCACTTCTTCTCCCTGTGATAACACTGGTGTTACTTATGGGAAAGACTTCTCTTGGTCATGAGGTTTGGGATTGGAGAGTTCACCTATCAAAACTCACAGTGCATAGAAGAAAGCTTTCTCTTCTGTTACTCTCCTGAATTCTTCCACTTAAGACACTTCTAATCTTGGGGTGCTTAGAGGCATTAAATCCCTATCCAAGTCAAGATCATGATACTTCTCTCCCTTAATATCAGAGGGGTGGGAGGCACTCTCAAGAAGGATTCTCTGAGGAGACTTATTGACAGAACTCTACCCGACATTATTTTCTTACAAGAAACATTGGTCGACAAGCAGTGAGCTCGGACTTTCCTTAGTATCTTAAGACCCTAATGGTTTGTCAGTGTTGTAAGCTCTGTTGGAAAATCGGGAGGGTTACTGGTAGACTGGGATCCCATCAAGTTTGACCTGGAACATTTCTTATGTTTTAGCGGTATTTTTATGACATTTACCTGTGGTGCAAACAAAAGACAGTTTACTCTTCTCAATGTGTATGACCCTTGCACAGACAGGATCACATTCTGGGATAAAGTCTCTACACTTTGCCTTCTAGCTCAATCAAATATTATAGTTGCAGGTGACTTTAACTTCACATTATCTGCATATGAGGTGTGGGGGGATAGAACATTACAAGACCAGGCGGTCGCTCAGTTAAGAGAGATCTTCCTTTGCAATAATCTCGTGGATATTCTTTCGGTTGTTGCAGTACCTACCTGAAGAAATGGTAGAGTGGGTTTGGAGAGTATCTCCAAGAGACTAGACCGCATTTTCATTTCTGAAAATATATTACAACACTCGATAAGGTACCAATCCTAGGTAGAATACCCTTTCCTCTTGTACCATGCCCCTATCTTCATGCAACTTGACTCCTCCTCTCATTGACCGTCTTACCCTTTCAAATTCAATTCGGTGTTGCTACAGGATCCATAATTTTCACGGTTAGTAAGTGAGGTTTGGACTGACCAGAAATTCCTCCAACAATTAGACTTACAGAGACAACTAGCGTGGAAATTGAAACACTTGAAAAAGAAATTTAAAAGCTGGGCTATACTACAAAAAATTAAAAACACTCATAGAGTTACACAACTGGAAGAAAGTATACATGCTTTGATCCTAGATCATATATCGGGGACTAGGTCACCTGAACATGAATTTAACTTAAAGACTTTATTGGAGGAGAGGAACACACTCCTACTGGTCAAAGAAGAAATTTGGTGTTAGAAGAGCAGAGCAATCTGGATAAAGTGTGGGGATCAAAAAACAAAATTATTTCACCACTTTGCAAGCTACAGAAGAAACCGCAAGCACATTTGGGAATTAAAGACTGATGAAGATGTCATTATCTCAGGACAAGACAACCTCATTTTTTAGGCCCATTGTTACTTCAAAAACTCCTACAGTGGTATGGGACTTACAAATTATATTGACCAAGCGACCATCATTGGACATTTTCCTAGACTTGTCAGTGATGTGGAAGCTGAGCAACTTTCTAGAGCCTGTACTAAAGACGAGTTCTGGAATGTTCTTAATTCTTTCAAAAGGGACAAAATCTATGGACCCAACGGATGGACTGTCGAGTTCTATCTACACTTCTTTGAGATTGTTGGCGATGACCTGCGGGATTTGGTTGAAGATTCCAGGATCAGATGCAGGGTTAACTGGGCTTTAAACTAAAATTTCTTGGCACTTATTAAAAAATCCAACCATCCAATTTCTCTCAGAGACTATAGGACTATAGCTTTATGCAACCTTTGCTATAAAATTATTACAAAATTTCTAGCTAATAGGATCAAACCTTTTATTATCTAGAATTTTATCTCGAGAACAGTTGGGTTTCCTTAAAGGGTGACATATCCTCTACGCCATTGGTACTGCACAAGAAGTTATACACAATATTAAAATGAAAAAGGTACATGCACTTATATTAAAGTTAGATCTCAAAGAAGACTTCCATTGTGTTAACTGGGACTATATGAGATTAATTCTCCTACAATCTGGTTTTGGTATTCATTTAACAAAGTGGATTATGGGTTGCATCACCAGTGCTTCCATAGTGGTTCTGGTTAATGGGGAGGCAACCCCTTTCTTCCAAAGTGAAAGAGGTATGAGGCAAGGTTTCCCACTCTCTCGCTTATTTTTCATTCTGGCAATGGAAGGTCTGAGAATTCTGCTAAAAAATAGTCAACATGAAGGGAGGCTTACCGGTATTAAAGTTTCAAGGCTAGTTAATATTCTTCACATTTTTTTCATGGATATTTTTCTTATAATGACTAGAGCTAACTTACAAGAATGGAAGGAGATAGACTCCATTCTCAAAACCTTTTGTCTAACATTAGGGCTCCAGATCAATGTGACAAAATCTACCTTTCACTATTCTGGTCTTTTAGAGGTGAACTTAGATTCCTTCAAGGACATCTTCTCGTACAACTTCTTGGAGACCTGTGTTGGCCTGAGATATCTCGGTTTTTTCCTCAAATCAAATAGTTATAAAGTGGCGGATTGGAGGTGGTTACTCATTAAATTTAAAAAAAATATTGGGCATTGGTGCAACAGGTGGCTTTCGCTTGGAGGGAGATTTGTTCTGATTAAATATGTCTTGGAAATCCAGGAAGTTTACTGGATGACGTCGGCTATTATTCCAGTAACTATACTAAACATGATTCGTAAGTTGATCTTCATGTTTCTCTGGTCGGGAGGCAGTGAAAAAAAGCACCTACATCTTTGTAGTTGGGATTCTATTGCTAAACCAAAACTGGTAGGTGGTTGGGGGTTGAGAAACATCTTCCTCTTTAATAAAGCTTTGGAGTCCAATACACTCTAGTGTGTGCTAGCGAAAGACGGGATCTGGCACTGGGTTATTATTGGAAAATATCTACCACATAGTTTTGTCTCGAGCTAGCTCAGACAAACTTGTACTAGCTCACCAAATGCTTCCCCGATTTGGAAATCGCTTATGAAATTCTTGCATATCTTCCAGCACTGACTTTGCTAGAAACCTGGATCGGGCCACTCTATCCACGTGGGCCGGGACGCCATTTTTGGATTGGGGTCTACATCTTACCTATCTTGGGAGCTTCTGATTGTATTACATCTTCAAGACATCTTTTATATCTTTCAGGCCAAGGGACCTGCAGTCCAGGGGTCTCTCTTTACACAACGGAAGGATTGCTCAGATCTTGGCTTATCGGGGAATTTGGCATTGGAATGGTAGTGATTATGTAGGGAACTTCTTGGAGCGGGGATACAACTTCTTTACCAGGACGATGAGCTACTTTGGAATGGGGGAGATAGATCTAGAAACATTTCTGTAAAAAAATTATATGAGGCTATAGCCTCTACCATGTGGAACCAGAAGTGTACTGGTTAGAGGAAAAACCTTGGGCACTAGAATATCCCATTAAAAATCAAAATTTTCACCTGGTTAGTAGCAACAAACAAAATTCTGACCTAGGACAACTTACAACATCGTAGTTGGGAAGGACCAAACATTTTCCATCTCTGTCATTTGGACTATGAATCTGTAACACATCTATTTATTAATTGTACCTTTACACAACAAGTTTGGAGCAAACTCTTAATTGCACTGAAGCTCAGGACTACTTGGACGGGTTCCTCCCTAAATATTTGTCTGGAGGACTGGGAAAAGGAGGGGACATTGTACCTTCATATTCCCTCACTGGTCAATTGGCACATCTGGTTGGTACGCAACAAGACTAGCTTCAAACAACTTCCTACTTCTACCCATGCTATTTATTACAAGACTATGGGTGCACTGGAGGGTAACAAGACAATAAAAGAACATACTCCGAGATTTTTACACCCTACCATACTTCAGAGTAGGATTATTGCCTAGTTTGATGGTGCCTCACAAAAATTTGGTCAACAATGTGGAGCTGGAGGTTTGATCAAGTTTGTGTATCACACCATAATTAAATGGACCTACAACTGTGGAGCTGGAAAAAATTCCAATGTTGAACTTCTTGGCGCTTGGGCCACACTCACCCTGGCTACCAGAATTCACATTCTAGATTTACAAGTTTTGGGTGAATCCATAATTATTATAGATTGGCTAAACAACAAAATCAAGTTACAAGTCATTGCCCTGGAATGCTGGAAAGACAGAATCTCTGAGCTCATCAAAGGTTTTACTCAGATCAACTTCACTCACATTTACTGGGAATTAAATTTGGAGGTTGATCTTCTCTCCAAAAGTTCTCTTCAAGAGCAGGAGGGGAAGCTGACATTCTACTAGTGGAAAGATGGCCAAGTGGGGCCGGTTCGATATCTATACCTTTTTTAGAGGCTATCAAAGATACAGTATCTAGTTTTTGGTATATTATGATCAAAATGCTTCCTCTATTTACTTTCCTAACTATTTTGTAAAAGCTCTTAGAGTCGGATAACAGAGATATTGAAGCCTCAACTCTGTGATGTATGTGTTTACTACTAGACAAACTATCTTGTAATTCTGAATAGACTAATATGTAATTTTACACTGGTGATATTGTTTCCATCTTGGGATGCAGTCATTGTAATTTTGGTAATACCATACATTATAAATATAATGAGCAATTTTTCTTGTGGGAAAAAAAAAGTGGGACGTTTCTTCTACCACATTTTTCAAGCTTGTGTAGTATTTTAAGTTTATCTCTTTGATTTCGTTTAACTAAATTGTTGTTAAATTTCATTTAAACATTAATTTACAATTTTAAAACGTATTTAAAGATCTTCTCAAACACCATTTAAGAGTATAGATTTGATTGTTTTTTTATCATATTCATGTTATAGCATTCATAGAGGATATATTTCATTTTTTAACATATTTTTCTAAACTCTCGTTGTCTAGAGGATATATTTGATTTTTTTATCATAGGATATATTTGATATTTTTGCATATTTTTCTAAACTTTCGACGTCTTTCTATTTTGCTTCAAGAATTTCTGCCTCGATATTAATTATTTTGCTAAATTATTTATATTCATTTAGAAATTCATGCTTCATTTATTTCTAAGATTTCATTGAATTTTCTTTTAGAGTCATAAACCATCTCATTATTGAATACTATTAGATAGATGGACATACATTAATTTTTGTTAATCATTAACATGGTTTTAAAAACAAGATATTGTTTCAAATTCAAATTATAAAAAAAATGTCGTGGGATGCCTTTCCCTTCATCGATTGGATTGTTAATTTTTACAACACTATCAAAACAATCATTTCATATAAATATTATTCCTTGAGTTTGTCCTTTTGGCAAAAGGATCTAACCATTTGAACGTTAGGTTTGGGTTAATTCTAATATGTATTTTTCCTCACTAAATGCAACCTTGTTAAAATTTGAAGTTCAATACCTTAGTTTCTTGTCATCTTTATATTTTTGCATTTTTAAGTTATTGATACTTTTAAATTTCTATGTTGTTATTTTTATATTTTTGTATTTTAAAGTTATTGATATTTTCAATTTTTTTATGTTTTTTTTATTAATAGAAGATTTCTTGGTTGGTTGGTGAAAAGAGATGTTATTAATGTGCTCACCAATGTTCATGCAACCTTGTTAAAATTTGAAAATTTACATTTTAGTTTTGAAATTCTACAGTTTAGTTTCTTGTCATCTTTATATTTTTGCAATTTTGAGTTATTGATACTTTCAAATTTTTATGTTGTTTTCATTAATAGAATCTTTCTTGGTTGGTTGGTTAGTGAAAAGGGGATGCTATTAATGTCCTTACCAATGTTCATGTCTCTAAGGTGACATGTTTTCCCTTTTATGGATTACTTGTGTTTGTGGTTGGGGTTAGGTGAGTTCCACATGATTTTGTTTGAGTATATACTTCCCATTTGTAACTTATTAGCTAAAAGATTTCGATTTGAATGTTCCAAGATGGTTACATTAACTAGAAAAATATTCGAGAATGGTGAACTTACCACATCAGGATAAAACAAATCTAGTTAAAAAAACTATTTTTAATCTCTTGATACCTTGAATCTTTTGCATTTATAGGATCTTTGATACATTTAAAATTTTGGATTTTTAATCTCTTGACATCTTCAGAAAGTTGGGATGCATAAATATTTGATAATAATAACAAATTATGAGTATGTTCATAAGATAGGAGTCTTCACATGAAATCCTCTAAAACCTCTCCCATTATCTCAAATTGATAATGTATACTTTAATATATGGTGCTTTCAACCCTTCAACTTCATGAAGATAAGATTGAGACTATTTTGGATATTCTTTTGGTTATACCATTGACATAACAAAAAAATCAATAAAACTAAGTTAAAAATAAATTTTATAAAACCAACTCTATTATGAAATTGCTAAACTAAAAAACAAAAGGTCAAAATGTTAAATTAAAAATAAATGCAATAAATGTTAACCAAAAAAGCTATCCAAACTCTATGAAATGGAAATGTTGAAAAATAATAAACCAAATAAGAAAAACATGAGAGGAAGGGGTGAATTTTCCAGTGCCAAAATAGAAGTTGGTGTAATTTACAATCTTCAATTAAATGCTCCATCGCCAAGGCCACTTAAATCCACACACAAGTTTATAAGTGAATATTTTCTATTTATTGCATGTCCTTCTCTACTTTCCAAATTGAAATGTGAAAGGGCTAAATATTATAAATTGTTTAAGAGATACGTCATTTCATTCCAACCTTTGTGTAATTTTACTTTTATTACGACATCACTAGCCAACCGTAATCACTAGCCATTTTAATCTACACAAATGTAACTTAATTTAGCCCCAAGGGTTAACTTAATTTATAAGACACTCACGTGCTACACGAGGTCTCATAATCCATTCATCTAAAAATTATGGGGAAGATGGGAGAGGTTTCCCATGAAGGTATTTCTTCGAAAAAGTAATATAGGTTAATTTATACGATTATATATTAAAAATAATAATAATACTAGTGGTTTAGGCTAGCTAAGAATGAATATAAAGTATAATGATACAAGTTTGAACTATTGATCATCACAAGCCTAACATGTCATGAAAATGCCAATAAATCAATGATAATAATATTCCAAGTTGATTTCTTACCAGGATCATCAATTTTCTCATAAATTTATTGATCATTATTTCATAACTTCAAACTTGGGTAATGGTTCTTGTCACATACTTAATGTCTTTAGGTAAAGGATTTTGTTAGACCCATGCACCTTACTAATTATTTATGCTTAAAGCATCACTTACATTAGGGTTGGTTTTTACAATCCTTCCACTTTCTACATGCCATAGGTGTGACTCTTAAGGATAGGTCACAATGGAGTGGTAGACACACTTATTATATTTTCACATTTTAGTTTTTTATTATCACCTTGATCATGTCTTCTACTATAGGTCTTATCCTCTTTGGGTTCATATTTCCTCCCACCATGCTATGTGTATCTACTTATGTAGCTACCCATGGGTTTAGTGATATGGAAGTCATGCACTTTTGTCATTGTCCAACAATTTGTTCTCATGTAAGGTAGTACTAGTTTTCCTTAGCCTTAACTTC
>ML807653.1:30983-51285 GCA_009831015.1 Picea engelmannii
GGGATTACTTGCAATTCTTTAGAATTTTGTTTCTCTACTCGAAAAACATTAAGAGAAGCTTTCCAACATCACCATAGTTTTGTTGAGTTAAAAGTTAAGAAGGTTGGTAGTGTGACAAATATTTTGAAATTGAGATCTAATCTGGGTATAGGCTGGACAATCTAAGAGAAAGTGTTTTTCATTTTCAACCTTCTTAGTGTCACAAATGTGACACACTCTTTCATCCCATGGCGTTTTAAGAATTGACCAACGTCCAGTTTCACTATGGAGCTAGTGAGAATTTGTTCTTATCTTATCAATCCTTTTTTTTTTCTCTACATTTGTCAAAACAAAGAGATAATTTTGATTTTCTAGATTAGGGTCGATCACATCCTTATAATGCCTTAATTTTGTTTTTTCCTCTAACTCTTTATCACACCACATTTTCTCCTTAAATTTTGATTTGATGATATTTTGAATAGTATCCTTATTCTGCAAAATGGTGTCTTCCATGATTCCCCAATAACTTAGCCAAGACTAGGCATCTTTATGCCATCCTCGCGTCGATGGTGGTTATGACTGGATTTTGAAGTAATTTTAGGAAGCCTCTTGTCTTCCATGTTGTTTAACTTGTTCTTATACATTAGGTATCTAGTCATAGTCGTGCTCTCAATGGGGGAAAGGATTTCCTGTAAGAGGAGGATGGGAAAGGGAATATTTCCTATAATTTTGAGATTATAGGTTATAAAATTCTTTTGTATTTTCTCTATCTTTCTTCAAGATTCACGAGATATACTACATCCCCTGACTTCACATCCATAAAGAATAATAGGCATAACAAGAGTCTCAAAGAGGAGTTACTTTTTATCCCATATCCAAAGATCGATTGATTTACAATTGTTTTCAAGCCCATAATAAGCTTTCCATCCCCCAATAATCCTTTTCTCAATGCTATAATTCTAGTTGAGCTTGTGGTGAATATCGATTCCAAGATACTTGTATGAAGTCACTTCCTCCAAGTTGTTGTTGTCATATTTGAAGGTATCATAAGTGATCTTATTGGATTTAATGATCATGACCTTAGTCTTCTCAGTATTAACAGTCATAGCCATATTGGAGAAAAATCCTTCAGGATTCTTAGTCAGTTTTCAAGATCGTGGGGAATACTTTCCATAAGAACAATATCATCGGCATAAAGAAGAAGATTGATGACTATACCAGCGAGAGTAGGGACGAGACAACCTACTTCTTCCAAGCAATCTTCTAACTTGTCGATGTATATGCCAAAAAGGGTAGGGGACAAGGGACAACCTTGCTTGACTCCAATATTGTAGTTAATCTCTTTCGATCAGCCCTCAGTTTTCTTAAACTTGGAAATAACGTTCGCATACTTTCTTTGTTAGGTAGTTAGAGAGGTAGTAGTGGGGGCCCAGAGGGTCCATAGTGATAATAGTGGAGGTCATTCAATGTAAGGTGGACTAGGTCCACTATATTATTAAATAAGGCCCACTATGGTAGTTAGATATAATAAATGGGTAGTTAGATATAATAAATGTAAGAGGGATTCTTAGAAGGTTCTACTTCTAGAAGATTCCTCCTCTAGAATGTTCTTAGGTGATGATAGAACTATATAAAGGGGTTCAAGCAATGTAATGAGACATGAAGAGAACTAGTGTATTTGGAGCTGAAGCTCATTAGGAGGATGCCCCCTCGAAGAGGCAAGTGAACATGAGAGGATCCCTTCCATAATAGGATCCATTGTATGGTGTTTCCCTACCTCAAGGGTTTCTATAATAAAGTTGTGGTTTTCTATATTGTTCTCTAAATCTTTGTGGTATTTTTGTATGCAAGTATTTGTCTCTTAACATCCTTATTGTAGAAGCCCTTAACTCAAAAGGAACTTTTATCTCTTCCAATGTATTCCAAAGGTTCTTCTTGGGAACCGTGTCAAAAGTTTTTCTAAAGTCAACAAAACAACAAAAAAGATTGGTTTTATTATTGCAGAACTCCTCTGCAATGATCCTAAAGGTAACAATATGGTCCACAGTTGAATGATATATCCTAAACTCGGTCTGGCCTTTAGCTCTTTTATTGTGACTTTCTAGCCAAAGGCTAGTCTTCTTTTCCAAAAAATTCCACAAAGCTTGGCTAAAATCGGGCTAATCATAATGGTCATATAATTAGAGGGAATGTTTCTATCCCCATTTTTAAAAATAGGAACAATGAGACTTTGCGTCCAGGGTTTAGGGAAGCCCTTATTGATTGCTAAATTGAAGAGCTTGTGTATGTGAGGGATGAGGATAGGCCCTCCGATTTTAAAAATTTCAACTTGGTAGCCCTCAATGTCCTTGGCTTTCCCATTTGCAAGTCGCTTAAACTTGAACTCTATGTCATCCAAAGAAAAAACTTCATCCTCTATAGCAGGGATGATTTTAAGGATGGAACTTTATTTTAAAATGTAGAAACCTTGGCGTTTCTTACTAGTTCTTAATATGCCAACTATACAATGTTTGGTGATATTTTTGTAAAAATATTCAAATTTCTAAGGATTTTATATAGTTTGTATATAAATTTTCCCATTTTTAAGGTAAAATAATTTTATCCTATAAAATTTGGGTGAGTCATTTTTAGAATGGTGAATCTCTTTTTGGGAAAAAGCATGGAAAATTAGCCCATGGGTGAAATTTAGCCCCTAAAATTTTCCATGCTCTGTAGGGACAATAGGAATGGTGTCCATGACATTAGGGAACTCGTAAACACTTTTAAAGTAGGAATTCCAATCCCTTAAGGGAATCATATTATTTTCTTTAGTATTGCGGATTAGAATTTGCCTCCAGAACTTCATAGGATCCAACTTAGATAGTTGTGAAAGCTGCTCTTGCCTTTTATTGATATAGTACATTTTTTCCCTTTTAATTAAGGATTTGTATGTAATGATCTTATCGAGTTTTAAGGACTCATTAGAAGCATCCCTAATAGATTTCCTAGCAATTTTACATACTTTATCATACCACGGGTTGATTGTTCTATTATTCTTTTTACATGACACCTCAAAAGAGAACTTGTTAATAGAAATGGAAAGGGTAGTTGTAAAATTATGATAGAGGTCTTCAATGTTGTCCTTATAAGTTAGGAAATGTAGTTCATTATTTAAATCCTTTAAGAAAAGGTCAACTTTATTGTTTTGAAAGTGCAATTTTCTTTGATTATCAAAATTCTCTTCAATGACACTCATGTGCATGTCAAATTTTAGAGTTAGGGCTAAAGGTCTATGATTAGAGTCGGGTTCATGGTCATTTAAAACGTCAAAAGTCACTATTTGGTTGGAAACAGGAATATCAAATATCACATAAACTACGACACTACTACCTAGCCCATGCATACAAGTCATTTGGTTGGAGTTTGACCACTTCATTACTCCATTGCAAATTATTAGGTCTTGAGAGTTGTAGAGCTTGACCAACTTAGTACCAAACAAATTCTCAAATAGGTCTTCAAAGCTTCTTTTGTAGCTATTAAATAAAACACATGTTTTTAACCATTAGACCCACTCAAACTTAGTGAGACATGTATAAGTGATCTCACTTTACTCATTGTAATAGTCCAAGACACCAATAATAAAAACTCTAGAAAAAATTATCCTTTTAGCACTTATGGTAACCTTACACCCAACTTCCTTAAATGACATAGCTCTACATTATCTAAAATTAAAATTTCTAAATAAAATTATATCAAGAATGGAGTGATGCTTTCTTCCTTTGTTAATATAATGATTAGTTATAAGAAGAGTATATTTACTTTTTCTTTATATATATAATAATAATAATAATAATAATAATAATAATCTATTTTTAAGGTCACGACCAAACCAACACACTAAATTGGTGTATGRGATCYCCTTGTTTGTGGGATAAGGGACCCTCCTTCGCTCTTAAGAAGAAACACATATTCTTAATTATTAAACCCACTCAAACTMTATMTATCTATCTATCTATCTATCTATCTATCTATCTATCTATCTATCTATCTATCTATCTATCTATCTATCTATMTATMTATMTATMTATMTATMTATMTATMTATMTATMTAATAATTATATAATATCAATTATATCGATACGTCCTAAAATTATTTCTATGACATAATAATTCTTTACCTTAAATCATTTATTTCASTGCCACAAGTGTAAAGGTTCTCAATTTCCTTTTATGTAAAGTCTCATAATATCCCCGATTTTCCCTCATTATGAGTATCCATCATTCATTATATTCACTTCTAAATTATAAATTAAATATTCATATTAAGGAATAAAACACTTTCCTATAAAGTTTGACATATGAATTGATTATTTTTCATTTTATTATTTTTAATTAGTTATTAAAATTGTAGGGGTTGGATTTAATGATAGAAAATGAAGAATTTTTTACTATTGGATAAAGTTCAATTTTGGTGAGAGTTTTTCCTAAAGTCATGGGTCGCTTTGAGGTAGTAGTTGAACATGTGGTTGTACCTAGAGAGATTATATTAAATGGTATCATGACCCGTGCACACAAAAGTGGATCAAATCTCACCCTTAGGTCTTTCAAATTTTAGGTTGAGGTGGTTTGCTCAAATGGTTGGGAGGTAGGTCTCTCACTATTTCCACCCAGGTTCAAATTCCCAATGAGACTTTGGCCTATTGTTATGAGGCTAGAAGAGTAGATGCCCCCTAGAATAGAGACCCCTTAAGTGTTTCAGGACGTCTCAACCCTTGCTAAATCATAAGTTTCATGCTAGGTGCTGGCTTGTGGGACGTTGACACTAACGTAAAGAATATAGTGGCAGCCAACTCAATTTAAACCTGGACCTCACCCAATTACCAATTCTTCTAAATCTTAAAAAAAAACACCAAAACCACTACCACAATCACTCTAATCAAATTCAAAAACATTTTAAGATTGATTTTAAATTCATCTTATATTAAAAAATATATAACCAATTGAATTCATTTTTTTTTTTTAGAGATTGGAAAATTATTTCCCTCCCTCCTCTCTTCAAAGAAATTTTATATGACGCCATAAAGAGCTTTGATAAAAGATTTTTAAATACCCCACGAAGCCCGCAGCTATAAAAACAAGTTAATATCAATACTTATCTTTTCCGACAAAGTAATGAAAAAAATAAGAAACTCATTTTACACTGTCAACACTTAAACTTTCATGACAAAGTAATGAAAAAATACGACTTATTTTACGGTTTAGTCATTTAAGAATTCAATTCCAGAAATCAGAACACGTTTTTTTAGCGGATTGAGTAGTTCTATAAATTAATGACCAATTTCTAAAGAAGGAATGGGTTACGCTCGGAAAGAGGGACCCGGAGAAAAGGAATTCTAAAGAAAAAGCTGCATTTAAAAGGGAAAGAAACGTGTTGTCGTCATCAAAGGTAGAAAAGTAGATGCTTTCCGTTCTCAACGTTGCCTCAACAACTTGTTGCCCTTAAGGGATGTCATGCACACGGAAGTTAGTTTTACACAAGTATCGAAGCACTCCATCATTGACCATGGCCTCACACTTAAGCACATGATAGAATAGACTTGGGACAATCAAGACAAAGAAGTATGGTGTTGTTTTGTTGATTTTAAAAAGATCTTTGACACTTTCTTGAGGAAGAATCTATGGGAGAGGTTGATGAAATTGGGGTTTTGATAAGAACATTACATAGGTTATATGAAAAAGTAAAGGTTAAAATTAGAATTGTGGAGGCCTTTTTAGAGAGTTTCAACAATGACATTAGTCTAAAACAAGTTTTCCCCCTCTTCCTCACACTATTTAGTCTTTACATAGATAATCTAGAGGAATGGATAAACATGAAAGGAAAATGAGCGGTGAAAATTGCGGGGATTATTATAAAGATTTTGTTGTGTTCAAATAATGTAACATTAATAGATAGGCGCTATACAACTTACAATATCACCTAGAGGCCTTAGAGTCCTCTTGTGAGGAGGTCCAAATGAATGTGAACATGAGAAATACTATGATAGTAATCTTTTCTCTCGAAAAAAGAATAAAACAACCACAAATCAACTTTGGATTGGAATCACTAGACACAACCCAAAACTATAAATGTTTTTCACTAGATTCCAATGAGAAGCTAAGTTAGGACACATGCACAAGGAAAACATTGCAAAGAAGGTCTCTCCCTACTACAAAATAGAAGCAGAACATTAGAGGTTTCAAACTAGAAAATGATCTACTCCCTCATTCAAACACTCATAACCCCAATGCTCATTTATGCATGTGAAGTTGAGCACGTGCAAAAAAACTTGATAACAAGTTCCTTAAGAGTAAAAAGCAACACCTCTTCCAAGATACTCTTAGATGAAATAGGACTATACACAATACACTTGGAGGCATGGAAAACTAATTGTGTACATGCAAAGAATGAAAGCCATGGACAACCATGGGATTTTGATTAAAATCAACCAAGATGAGATGAAAAGTAGGAAGAAAACATGGAACCGATAGTGCACAAAATGGTTTGAAGAGTGGGATACAAAATAAGAAAGTTTCCTAATGGATAAAAATGCTTCAAAAATTCATGTATGAGAATGCTACAGGAAGGGAAAACAAAGAAAATATGCAAAAAACAAAACAAAAATATTGCATAGACAACTTCAATAGACATGAGGATATCAAACTGCAAAAATACTTGAAACTTAGCATCCAAGAGCATGAAAAGCAGGTAATAATGCAACTAAGAACCAACTCACATAGGTAGAGAAGTGAAATTTGGATATGTGAACAACCGAAGGATTCATGGTAGGAAATGTTATGTCAACTATGTGCAAATAGAAAGATAGAAACTAAGCAACAATTTATCCTATGTTGTTCAACATAGGATAAAATTAGGTAGAGGTCAAATTTGCATATTGAAGACTAGGAATCAACATTTCGAGAGGATCTAGTGGGAGGTACAACTAGGTTGGATTAGAAAATATTGCAAGCTAGAAGCAGATGATTGAGAGTAGAGTCAATAAGAAAACAAACACCCGATGTAAATTGAAAGGGACCAGATCGAGTAGAGTTGACCGTGTCCATGATTTGGGTCTTACCATTACTCTAGCTTATATGGTTATCATAATCTCTTCCTTTAATCTCTTAAAAAATGTCACTCAAAATGTAATCTTTGTTGTCCCATATGTCCATTTGATCTTGTGGATGATTTAATCAAATATATCAAATTATCTATCCCTCTATTTCTTTGTTGATTTTAGAAATCATTTGATAGTATCCCTATACATGATTTTCTTTAAATATTAAAGGACTTAGGACTTTTCAAATGTCATAATGTCTCTTATTGCTACTCTATATGAATCAATTTTGAGTAAAGTAAAAGTTGGCACAATTTGCGCTACTGAAATTCATGTCAAATTTGGTGTTAAATAGGGTTGCCTCGTGTCTTTCACCCTTTTTGGATTAGATATAGATAGTGAGAGCAGTTGTTTATTAAATATAAATCTGGGTTGATTGAATTTTTTATTCTCTTTGGAGTTGCTATTACCATCATTCTTTTTGCAAATAAAATTATCTATTAATGTCGCATTCTATTGAAGGTCTCTAAAGGAATATTCTTAATGAATTCTATGACCACCAGGGATAGAAGTTAACCTCAAAAAGTCGAGAACATTATGGAACATTATGGCTTTCAAGGTTTCCAAAAAAGATCTCTCAAACATTCCTATTTGTTAGAAAAGGAAATGTTATGAGTGTTATGACATCTTATACTTATCTAGGTGTGTTGTTTATTAGACCAACATTCAATATGGTCTTTACTTCTCAAAGTTGAAACAATAAGCATTATGCTACTTTAGCTCTTTTGGACATACAAGGAATGCATCTTTAATTTCAGAATGCAGGGTCTAAGATTATTTCTTTCTATGAGGATTTTAGAGACTATGCTTATTGATGCTCTTTGAAAGGTGAAGGGTGCATTACACAATTCAAATAGAAGCACCTTATATGTGAAGGTTCCAATGGAAAAGTAGAAGTTGTCACTTCATGATGTTGTGAGGGTGTAATTTGGATTTGATTGTAGCCTCTAAATCCATCAAGAAATCAGATGCACTTCTTCCTAGACATTTTTCAAAGATCTAATCAATCAAAGGAAAAAAAAATGTTACATATTCCCTTGTCCAATTCCATATATTATGTGCACACCTTTAGAGTAGCTAGGGGGGATAATATGGGGTGCCTAGGGAGGTATCCAAAGGGAATAATAGTAGATAAGTATTGTTATCTATAAAGACCACTTTTAATAAATAAGGCCTAGTGTGAATGCAATAAATGTAAGAGGATTTACTAGGTTTTGCTTCTAGAAGGTTACTCCTCTAGAATGTTCTTAGGTTGTGGGTAGCACTATATAAAGGGGTTCAAGCAATGTAATGATAAGTCAAGAAGTATTGTATTTGGAGCGTGTAGCTCATTAGGAGGTTTCCCGCTCGAAGAGGCAAGTGAATAGGAGTGGATCACTTCCGTAATAGGATCTATTGTATGGTGTTGCCATATCCTGAGGGTTTTCATAATAATAAAGTGTGGGTTTTCTATATGGTTCTCTGGATATTGCGTGGTGGTTGTATTTGCAGATCTTTGTTACTTAACAAGTGGTATCAGAGAACTTTCTTTGGCCCCAAAAAAGGTTTATTTATTTTGTAGATTTTTCGAAGAAAAAAAAACAAAAGAGGGGCATGACATTCCAGACAATTCATGTAGTTTAATGTGTTGAATTAGTATAAATTGGTTGTACACATGAGTTCCTCTCGAAAAAACAACCAATTCCCAAAAACAATTGTCCAAAATGGAGTCTGGGAAGTGAATACATTAGTATTTTAAAATCTGTTAAATTTTAGAGTTTTTTTGTGAATGACTGCATGATTTTGTTGATTTCTATAGCAATTGGTGTCGAATTTTCTAGAAAAAATTACATATCTAAGTCTCTTGTAAAAATATCCCATTTCAAAAAAAATCGTTTGAATCGCAGCTCTGGAAGTGAATGTATCACTGATTTAAAATCAATAAATTTTCAAGGTTTTTTCTTGACAGTGACAGAATTGCAAAGCTCATCACTTTTGATAGGGTGCTCATATTTCTACCAAATTCGTGCCATTGGATAGAGGATTTTCAAATATTTCATTTGATATATTATATGTAGTGCTTCTAATCAATATGTCATGCGCTGCAACCTTTGCAAAATTTCACTTTCAAACCCTCATGGGCATGCAGTGTGAAGCTGGGATTGAGATCTTAAAAGTTGTTCATGATATTCAAAATAAATATGTTACATATAAGGAATTATGTATTGTTCAGAACACATACCCTTGTGTCAAGGATGAATATGATCGAGAATGATATGTCAAGTATGATTTAGACTCTGATTGTGAGGATTTGTATATGGATAGTTATCATTTATGGGATGACAACCACTTTCATATTTTTTATGATGACTTTATTCTAGCTTATGTAGAGAACATCAATGTGCCAAATCAGGATCCAGTTATGACTACCAGTGTCCAGCCTGCATATTCTAAAGTGGTATTGTTCCTTCCATATTGAACTTCGATCCTTTTGAACTATGTGGATGGATCTGCAAATTTGGTCACATGACCAATGTAGACATTTGGAGCACCATTTTCAGCTGCCTATTGCATCCTGGTATCTTCAGAGTGGATTTCACATGAGCACTTGGACATAGGACCTAGGTTTACAGTGATGGTTGGAATCCTTCAAAATGGCGGCTAGCACTTATACATGGGACCCTGGTTCTCCAACCTACTTAAGCATCATGGTCCACAATTATCCATAGGATCCTCGTAAATGGTTGTACTCCCTCATAACAAGCGTTGAGGAAAACGATTTCATAAGGGGGATGAAATGTAGTGTAGCTAGGGGGAATAATTTGGGGTACCTAGGGAGGTACCCATGGGGAATAATAGTAGATAAGTATTGTTATGTCTAAATGACACTTTTAATAAATAAGGCCTAGCGTGAATGCAATAAATGTAAGAGGACTTACTATAAGGCTTCACTTCTAGAAGGTTACTCCTCTAGAATGTTCTTAGGTGGTTGGTAACACTATATAAAGGGGTTCAAGCAATGTAATGAGAAGTCAAGAAGTATTGTATTTGGAGTGTGTATCTCATTAGGAGGTTTCCCCCTCGAAGAGGCAAGTGAACATGAGTGGATCGTTTCTGTAATAGGATCTATTGTATGGTGTTTCCCTATCCTAAGGGTTTTCATGATATTAAAGTGTAGGTTTTCTATATGGTTCTATAGATCTTTGTGGTGATTGTATTTGAAGATCTTTGGTACTTAACAACACCCTCCATTCATTTTTTTTTCTTTGAAACCACTACTATGTCAATTGAGACACAACATTTTCTATGAAACATGGAATAGATAAATAACTTATGTAACTCCATTGTTACAATCTCCATCATTTTTGGATTTACTCTTCTTTGAGGCTACATAACAAGGTTCACACCATCTTTCAAATTAATGTAATGTTGGAGTAGCTTAGGAGGGATACCCTTGAGGTTTGTGTGTGACCATACAAATGCTTTTTTGCAACTCATTAACATCCCTTGATCTTGTTCCTTTTTCATATATGGAAAGTGATAAATTCACTGCAAGTGCCTAATTGCAATCTTCTATCTGTATAAAATTTAAATTATACTTTTGAAGCATAAAAAAATTACTTTATACCATTGAAAGTGTCACTCTATGTATTCTTCATGCATTTTGGTGCAATTTTCTATGAGAAAAATACTTTTTATTGATCTTCATTTTCCTCTTTCAAGTTCCTACATTAATTGATGACTACAACTTGAATCACATTGTTTTCCTCCTCATACTCCTAATTCAACTTGAATCACATTGTTTTCCTCCTCATACTCCTAATTCAATGTAAGTAATTTATATCCCCATTGTCTTTGTCCCCAAATGACTCTTCTTCTACATCTAACCACTTTACTAAGTCATATTTTTAACATGTGTGTTGTGTTGATTTAAATATGGTGAGATATTTTAAAACCATTCCATGGGTGATTGCCATTTTCCATATCGATAGGTAAAATCTACATCTATAATGGACAAACAAGGTCATGGGTGATTTCTATTTTCCATATCAATAGGTAAAAACTACATATCTAGTGGACAAACAAGGTCTCAACAAGGTGAGTGGATATTCATCATTTTCTCTTTTCATTATACTACCATAAAATCAACATAATATTCCCCAAGTTTCCATAGTGACCATGACATTCTCTCAGATTCCTTCTCAGTCTCATATCAATATTAATTGATTAGCCATTTATAAGACTACTGGTGTTTTTTTAATTTCTCTATAATATAAAATTTTGGTTGTGAAAATATTAATGGTAGATCCAAGTTCAACCAATACTTTTGGTATTGACACTTCATTAAGTTTAGCATCAACATTGGACTTCCATAATCACCATAATTTGGAACAACTTCCTTTCTAATAATTACTCTATACTTTTCCAATAACATGGATTTTAACTATATATCTCTTTCTTTGGATGTTTGGATTGTCATAATTTGGAACAACTTTCTTTCTAATAATTACTCTATACTTTTCCAATAACATGGATTTTAACTATATATCTCTCCCTAGATGTTTGGATTGTAGTTAGAGTTCAACGCTCACCATACTTTGAAACAACTTTCTTTCTCATAATCGCATCTCTACTTATTCCAATAACATGGATTGCAGTTAAATGTCTCTTCTTTCATTATGTGGTTGGCTTGTCGAAGATCTCTTTGACATGTTTTACATATATTGGTATATCTTTAAATGTTTGTACTAGTGGAATGTTTTAAATGCAGATTCTTCAATTCTTTGAGAAGTTGATGTAAAATTATCTACCTCCATGGGAACTTGATAAACCATTTCAAGAAAGATTTATTAAGAAACCATAAAGCATTTGTTGTTGATTTTGAGGTGTACAAACATTCCCAAACCTACCCTATGCTTGTCCATGTATGAAAAACTTATATTAGAGCGACCAAACATATTATTATAAGAAGGAAATAAAAAAATATTGTCTGACATGTACATAACGAGAGACAATTTCTTCCCACTATGGTATGCCTTATTAGTCCCTGGCCCGGGCCAAGGTAGGGACTATAGCTTTCGCCTCGGGGTCAAACTAGTCAACCTGCCCATTAGTTGGTACATTTTGTTGCATTAATGGGTGTTTTTTGGGTTACCATTTATTAATTCATTCAAAATCTCAAGCTTAATTCATTATTTCAATTTATTAAAAAAAAACAATACTTTTTTTATATTTTTCTAATTCCATGCATTCAATTTTTCATCGTCTTGAATTATTTTGATGTGATATAAATAACCTAGTATGTGCCACTTTTTAAAATTATTTGTAAGAGCTAAAAATTAGTTTATATAATAAATTTATATGATTGGCTACTTTGGCGGTTGTGCTATGTAGCATTGCAGTCTAGTCTGGTCAGACTATTGATGATGGCTCCTTGTGGCTATTTGCATGCCCATCCAGAAGTTGTTTCTTTAAACAAGAAACCAATATAGATGGAGGGTCACATTACCCGGTATAGATTATAAACCCGTGCAAGCCATTACAGGAAATCACTGATTTAGTCATCCGGTCGATCTCAGCCGATAAGGTGGAAGGTCATTCGGCCTAAGTCCTTACCCTCTCTATTAATGATCCCTGTGATGTTTTCGTAGGTCCACTCATTTGTTGTCGTCATAATTCTGGTCCTTCTTCATTCTAAGTTGTTGTCACCATAATTTTGGTCCTACTTCATTCTAAGAGTCCCCTCGTTAGTTGATGCTTGTTCCAAACAACAACATAATGCCATAGATGTCACATGTGAATCAACTTAGGGTTTCATGAACTGCAACCTACCAAATAACTACATAGGGGGATGTTCAACAATGCATGTTGCAGAGCAATTATGGAAATATATGTGTGTATACATTTGTCCTACATGTATATAGAGACATATAAGTTGTAAATAATTTTCCATTTATGTAATGAAAAAAGAATCAGACATATATGACATTTACTTACCTCTAGTTGTGATGTGATGAGAGAAAATTAAATCCCCTGGATTCCATGAAACCTTGGGCGGCAACTTAAGCCTCTTGATTGGAACATCTTGAAGCCTTTATATTTCTAAACAACCTTATGTGTTGTGTGTATTGAAAAATTGCATAGATATTACTCAAAAGTGAAACGTGGAATGATTTACAGGCAAACTCACCTCAATAGCATGGCTAAAAGGAAGAAATTGTGCTTGTTTTCCATTTCTCTTTTCTGTTGACCAAGTTCCATGTTCAAGTTGCGCATTTGGGTAAGTTCAGTCTTCAAGTCTTTCATTTTTTGCAACTAATTTGCAGAATGTTCAGTTTTCAAATATTCAATTATCTTATTCAAATATTCAATTTCACCACACTTAGTGCTCAACTCTTTCTCCAACTAGAGAAAAATTTATGCACCATCCTAGTTAGCTCTTTCTTCTCTAATAGAAGTTCATACTGAAGATTTTCTCTCATTTCCTACAGATCCTTTACCAATTTTTTTAGCTGGCCCGATTCATCAAGTTAGGAGGCCTTTGAGACCTTTTCATATGGGGGTAACCCTCACTTGTCCAAACCTTTTGATTTTGTCACATAACAGAGGTCTTGTTACTTGCAAACTCTGGGCTGAAGAAATTCTAGAATGGGAATCCCAGAATTTTTTTTGCAGGCTCACCTCTACGAAGTACCAGAGTCTTGGTGGTGGGTATAACAGAAGTCAGAATGCCCTTTATCATTAAGGTATTCCCTTCCATCAAATTTGTCTAAACCTTTGTGTTAATTTCCTTTCTGACTCCATAGACAACCTTGGGTCTCATCAACACTGCCTCTCTAAGCTTGGTACCATTGATGGAATTCTTGTTATGGGACCTTGCATTATTAATTTTGAAGCTATCCCGATCCTCCTAGCTCCAGGAATTATTTCCTGTGCAATTTCTTGGCTTCTATTACCAGCTCCCTATTGGACTACAACTCTACCCCTCTGTTGTCGAACTCTTCTCAGAACTCCACAGGATTTAAAACTTGTTACGTTTCAAGGGAAACATGCAGAATAGAGCAAGCCGGGTATCAGACTTACAAAGACAGGCATAACATTTTAAGGACACACATTGATTACGTTGATTATAATAATTGATTTAATCTTTCATAAAATTTAATACAACATAGTCATTTTCCAGAATAGGCTTCAACTCGTAATGATAATTTTGCACTATGTATAGTCCATGGATTAATTAAGCTAAGAGCTCGATACTTGTCAATGAGTAAACCAGGTAAGGATGGTCGACGCGTTTGACAATATATTCTCTTGTGGTTGAGCATGTCTATCATGAGTTTTTCTTCGTTTTCCAGGAATTTCTCTGCCAACCATTCCTGTCTGTCGGGGCGATCTCTTTCCCGTATTGATGCCAGCCCACTTGAAAAGGTAAGGTAAACGTTATTTTTTCTTTCTTTCTCTCCTGCCGAATAGATTATGGACTCAAATTTTTCTCTTCCTTACTCTATCTTCCCACTTGTATAATAGGCCAGGGCAATCCTGAATGCCCAACACACAGATATGCCACGACCACTTCCTGGCCAAACCACACTTAATGTACTAGGAACCTTGCCTGTCGAACCAGAACTACCTGCTGGCGAATTGGAAATTATGTTATGTCATTTAGAGCAATCAGGTATAACAATTGGTAGTGTTCCTTACAATTTGATATCCAGAGCCCGAGAGCCCACTGTAACATCCTCGACCCTCCAAGGACCGGGTGACGTTACCAACATAACTTCTACTTATCCTTTTAAGTTCTGAAGTAATTTTATTCTGGAATAACACTTATATAATATGCATTTAAATTAATATAAACAACTTAACACAGAGTAGCACCTAATTACTGCTAACATACATAATTAAGGTAATTAACAACAATTCATATGCGCAATAGAATACATGATAATCCTATAAGCATCACATGTATGCAAAACATAATATTAAGCAAAAACTGATACTTATCTTTGAAACTGTAGTAATTTCACCAACTGCGTGCAAACCTTCCACGAATCTCACAGCCTTAGACCACGTTGCTCATCACTCTCAGTAGTAGGTCATCCACTAGTTGGGACTAAGCTCCACCGGGTAGGGGAATCCTAGGCTAGTTAGGGTCAACAGGAAGACACACAGTCACAGAAGAAGGATTCTCTCCCAGGAGCCACTTATGCCCACTGCTCACAGACTCTCGTTCCCCACATGCTTGTCCCACCCTAGGAGTATACACCTTCACTGTCACCTGGACAATCCTTCGGCTTCTAAACCTCCCTTGCCTTGGGCTTCAACAATAGACTGAACCGGAAGTCTCTGAGCTCTGTGGAAGCTACAGGACCCCTTCCAGGAGTACTCACTTCTTCCGCACACTCTCTCACCTAGAGAGAGTCTCCCACAGGTTTGAMAACCTACTTCTTCAACCTCAACCACCTCTCTCACCTGGAGAGAGTGTTGTATACATAGGCCAGACAACCTGTTAATGTACTGTGTGAGCCAATGTACTATGTGACCACAATAGTCCGTAGTTAAAACACACTCGGCATGGACAWTTACGGTAGGATCAGGGTTCACAGGACACACAGGAGACTCGGCTAAGTCCATGATTTACCATTGGGTTTCACGGTTTCGAGTTTCAGAACTGCGTGAGGTATGCAGCCCTTAGACACAGAGCCACACGGTTCAGACAACCCATGAAAGACTGGAGGAACAACCCCCAGAATCATGTGGCGGATGGAGGAATGAAGGACAAACCCCCAACACAACTTACTTCTCTGGTTTTAAATGCAAGCGCCCAGGTCAACACCTGTCTCCCTGGGGCTGCATGTTTCCCATATTGCACACGTTCCCCTTCCAGGAACTTAGGATAAAACATATACATTTTCACAACTTTGGAATAATATTTAATTATTATTACTAGAGACTTAAGCCCTCAATCTTAGCCCCTCTTCCAACCTTTCAACCCCCTCTCCCTTACCTAGGCTTTGTGGAAGCTTAGTCCCCCATCACTCATTCATTGTGGTTGGTCCACACAGAGAGATGTTTTTGCATTAATACTGTGCATAATTACATGTACAAAAATCAGGCTCTTGGCCCTCAACACTTAGGTTCCCTGGCATAAATAACGCATAAGCCCACTAGCTTATATAAACTTGGATCACTAGCCTATAAAACAAAATTATAATTCATAATACAATTGGGGCACGTCGTTGGGGTATTACAATCCCCTCCCTTTATTTTTGCACTGTCCTCAGTGCAACTTTCACACAGTATTCACGAGATTTCCAAAATCTTCAAAAAGATGCAAGTATTCTGCCCGCATAGCATCTTCATGTTCCCATGTTGCATCCTCAGGACCGTACTAGGTCCACTGGACCTTTACAATTCCTATGGCTCGATTCCGAAGCTGTTTGTTTTTCCGGTCCAATATGCACACATGATGCACTTGTAGGACACCTTCTTGTTCCACCTGAATCACATTCCAATCGATTACATGATTAGCATCAGGTATATATTTCTTAAGCAATGAAACATGAAACACATTATGTACAGTCATGGATGCAAGTAATGCAAGCATATATGAAACTGTGCCCAATCCTTTCTAGGATTTCAAATGGCCCACAAAATCTGGCTGCCAACTTGGCACAGTTTCCCAACTTCAGGGAACTTCTATTGGATTTTACTTTCAGAAAAACATGATCACCCACTTTAAACTCTCCGTGGGTTCTATTCCTATTAGAATAACTTTTCTACCTGTCTTGGGTAGCTTTCAAATTCTTCTTGATTTTTAGCATTTGATCTTCCATTTCCTTGAGAAATTCTGGCCCAACTACTGCTCTATCAGTTGGGTTATCCCATCTTATCAGAGTGTTTCACTTTTTGCAGTAAAGTGCTTCAAATTGGCTGATTTTCAATGATGCTTGATACCCATTGTTGTAGGCAAATTATACCAAATGTAGGTAGTCTTCCCATTTCGATGGTTTATCCATCACATAAATACTTAGTATGTCTTCTATCACTCGATTCACCCGCTCTGTCTTCCCATCGGATTGAGGATGATAGGCTGTACTGAATTCCAGATTTGTTCCGAATCCCTTGAATAACCCTTTCCAAAAATTTGAGGTGAATTTCGGGTCTCTGTCAGACACAATTGTCTTGGGGATTCTTTGCAATCGTGCCACTTCATTCATAAATATTTTGGCAACATCTATTGCGTTGTGAGTGGTCTTTAACATAATGAAATGGGCATCTTTCATAAGCTTGTCCACCACCACCAAGATGGAATAATGCTGCTTGCGTGTTTTGGGCAATCTGGTGATGAAATCCATAGTCACTATTTCCCACTTCCACTCAGGAATGGGTAAAGGTTGCAACAACCTTGTTGGGTGCCTATGCTCCGCTTTAAACTTCTGGCACTCCATACATCTGGTGATGTATTCTTCAATCTCTTTCTTCATACCTGGCCAGTAGTAATGGCTCTTGACTGCTGCCACAATTTTCTAATATCTAGGGTGCCCAACATAAGGCACGTTGTGCATTTCATGCAAAATCATAAGTCTCAAGTCCTAGACATTAGGTACATAAATTATGTTCTTGTACATAAGTATTCCATCAGTCCCTAATTTATAATTTTCCACTTTATGTGGCAAGTCACCTTGCTGTAACTTTTCTACCAGCTCCCTGTACTGCAAATCTGCATTTGTAGCTTCCAAAACTTTTCTCTTTATATCGGTCTGATACATGCTAATGGTTGTAGCATGTAATTCATGTACTTTCCTGTTGATTGCATCAACCACTTTATTCTCCTTCCCTTTGATATGATTTATATCAAAATCGTACTCACAGAGAAACTCCAACCATCTTCTTTGCCTAGCATTCAAGGTTGGTTGGTCAAAGAAGTACTTCAAACCATTATGGTTTGTTCTCAATTCGAATCTCTTTCCCATGACGTAATGTCTCCATTTCCTCTGAGCGTGAACGATTGCTGCCAACTCCAAATCATGAGTGGCGTAGTTCCTTTCATGCTCTTTCAACTTTCTGGATTCATAACAAATTACGAATCCATTCTAACTGAGGACTCCTCCCAGTCCTTCTTTGCATGCATTGGTGCATAACACAAAATCTTTGTTCAGATCTGTGATCCTCGGGATTGGAGAATTGGTTAATAGTTGGTTCAATCGCTGAAAATGTTTCTCACAATCCTCTGTCCACTAAAACTTCTTCTCCTTCCTTTGCAAGGAAGTGATAGGGTGAGCTATCCTTGAGAATCCTGCAATAAATCTTCTGTAATAGCCAGCTAGACCCATAAAGGATCTGACTTCCATCACATTCTTTAGCGTTGACCATTATCTGATGGCCTCAATCTTTTCAGGATCTACTGCTATCCCATCTTTCGAAATAATATGCCCCAAGTAATGGATCTGCTCTTGATAAAATGAGCATTTGCTTAGCTTGACATATAGCTGGTGCTCTCTTAGCACCTGTAACACCATCCTCAGATGTTGTTCATGCTCTTCCTCTGACTTGGAATATACCATAATGTCATCCAGGAAGCAAACTTGTCTAGATAGCTCTTGAATACACCATTCATCAGACACATAAAAACAACAGGGACTATATCTTTTGCCTCGGGGTCAAACTAGTCAACCTGCCCATTAGTTGGTACATTTTATTGCATTAATTGGTGTTTTTTGGTTTACCATTTATTAATTCATTCAAAATCTCAAGCTTAATTCATTATTTCAATTTATTCAAAAAAACAATACTTTTTTTATATTTTTCTAATTCCATGCATTCAATTTTTCATTGGCTTGAATTATTTTGATGTGATATAAATAACCTGGTATGTGCCACTTTTTAAAATTATTTGTAAGAGCTAAAAATTAGTTTATATAATAAATTTATATGATTGGCTAGTTTGGCGGTTGTGCTATGTAGCATTGCAGTCTAGTCTGGTCAGACTATCGATGATGGATCCTCATGGATGTTTGCATGCACATCCACAAGTTGTTTCCTTAAACAAGAAACCAATACAGATGGAGGGTCACATTACCTGGTATAGATTATAAACCCCTGCAAGCAATTACAGGAAATCACTGATTTAGTCATCCGGTCGATCTCAGCCGATAAGGTGGAAGGTCATTCGGCCTAAGTCCTTACCCTCTCTATTAATGATCCTTGTGATGTTTTTGTAGGTCATTCAGCCTAAGTCCTTACCCTCTCTATTAATGATCCCTGTGATGTTTTTGTTGTCATCATAATTCTGGTCCTGCTTCATTCTAAGTTGTTGTCACCATAATTCTGGTCCTACTTCATTCTAAGAGTCCTCTCGTTAGTTGATGCTTGTTCCAAACAAAAACATAATGCCATAGATGCCGCATGTGAATCAACTTAGGGTTTCATGAACTGCGACCTACCAAACAACTACATAGGGGGATGTTCAACAATGCATGTTGCATAATACTATAGAGTTGTATGTTCAACAATGCAAGTTGCAGAGAAATTATGGCAATATATGTGTGTATACATTTGGCCTACATGTATATAGAGACATATAAGTCGTAAATACTTTTCCATTTAAGTAATGAAAAAAGAATCAGACATATATGAAATTTACTTACCTCTAGTTGTGATGTGATGAGAATGAATTAAATCCCCTGGATTCCATGAAACCTTGGGCGGCAACTTAAGCCTCTTGATTGGAACATCTTGAACCCTTTATATTTCTAAACAACCTTATGCATTGTGTGTATTGAAAAAATGCATAGATATTACTCAAAAGTGAAACGTGGAATGCTTTACAGGCAAACTCACCTCAATAACATGGCTAAAAGGAAGAAATTGTGCTTGTTTTCCATTTCTCTTTTCTGTTGACCAAGTTCCATGTTCAAGTTGCGTAGTTGGGTAATTTCAATCTTCAAGTCTTTCATTTTTTGCAACTAATTTGTAGAATGTCCAGTTTTCAAATATTCAATTATCTTATTCAAATACTCAATTTCACCACACTTAGTGCTCAACTCTTTCTCCAACTAGAGAAAAATTTATGCACCATCCTAGTTATCTCTTTCTGCCCTAATAGAAGTTCATATTGAAGCTTTTCTCTCATTTCCTGCAGATCCTTTACCATTTTTTTTAGCTAGCCTAATTCATCGATTTAGGAGGCCTTTGAGACCTTTTCATAC
>ML807653.1:92999-119196 GCA_009831015.1 Picea engelmannii
ATTGATATAACATTTGAAGAAAAAGGATTATAATTACTCTATTATTGATTCACACCCCCTCTCAGTAATTCAACAATTACAATCCCCTCCCCTTATTTTTGCACTGTCCTCAGAGCAACTTTCACACAGTATTCACAAGATTTCCAAAATCTTCAAAACGATGCAGGTATTCTGCTCGCATAGCATCTTCATGTTCCCATGTTGCATCCTCAGGACCGTACCAGGTCCATTGGACCTTTACAAGTCCTATGGCTCGATTCCAGAGCTATTTGTTTTTCCGATCCAATATGCGCACATGATGCACTTGCAGGACACCTTCTTGTTCCACCTGAATCACATTCCAATAGATTACATGATTAACATCAGGTATATATTTATTAAGCAATGAAACATGAAACACATTATGTACAATCATGGATGCAGTTAATGCAAGCATATATGCAACTAGCCCAATCCTTTCTAGGATTTCAAATGGCCCACAAAATCTGGCTGGAAACTTGGCACAGTTTCCCAACTTCAGGGAACTTATATTGGCTTTTACTTTCAGAAAAACATGATCACCCACTTTAAACTCTCTGTGGGTTTTGTTCCTATCAGCTTAACTTTTCTTCCTGTCTTGGGCAACTTTCAAATTCTACTTAATTTTTAGCATTTGATCTTCCATTTCCTTGAGCAATTCTGGCCCAACTACCGCTCTATTAGCTGGTTTATCCGAGATTACCAGAGTGTTTCACTTTCTGGCATAAATTGCTTCAAATGGACTCATTTTCAATGATGCTTGATACCCATTGTTGTAGGCGAATTCTACCAAATGTAGGTCATCTTCCCATTTCGATGGTTTATCCATCACATACATTCTTAGTATGTCTTCTATCACTCGATTCACCGGCTCTGTCTGCCCATACGACTCAGGATGATAGACTGTAATGAAATTCAGATTTGTTCTGAATCCCTTGAATAACCCTTTCCAGAAATTTGAGGTGAATTTCGGGTCTCTGTCAGACACAATTGTCTTGGGGATTCCATGCAATCATGCCACTTCCTTCATAAAGATGTTGGCAACATCTGCTGCCTTGTGAGTGGTCTTTAATGGAATGAAATGGGCAGATTTCGTAAGCTTGTCCACCACCACCAAGATGAAATCATGCTGCTTGCCTGTTCTGGGCAATCCAGTGATGAAATCCATAGTCACTACTTCCCACCTCCACTCAAGAATGGGTAAAGGTTGCAACAACCCTGGTGGGTGCCTATTCTCCGCTTTAACCTTCTAGAACTCCATACATTTGGCGATGTATTCTGCAATCTCTTTCTTCATACCTGGCTAGTAGTAATGGCTCTTGACTACTGCCACAATTTTATGACATCCAGGGTGCCCAGCATAAGGCATGTTGTGCATATCATGCAAAATCATAAGTCTCAAGTCCTGGACATTAGGTACATAAATTCTGTTCTTGTACATAAGTATTCCATCAGTCCCTAATTTATAATTTTCCACTTTCTGTGGAAACTCACCTTGCTGTAACTTTGCTACCAGCTCCCTATACTGCAAATCTGCATTTGCAGCTTCCAAAAATTTTCTCTTTATATCGGCCTTATACATGCTAATGGTTGTAGGATGTAATTCGTGTACTTTCCTACTGAGTGCATCAACCACTTTATTCTCCTTCCCTTTGATATGATTTATATCAAAATTGTACTCACAGAGAAACTCCAACCATCTGCTCTGCCTAGCATTCAAGATTGGTTGGTCAAACAAATACTTCAGACCATTATGGTCTGTTCTCAATTTGAATCGTTTTCCCATGAGGTAATGTCTCCATTTCCTCAGAGCGAGAACGATTACTGCCAAGTCCAAATCATGAGTGGCGTATTTCCTTTCATGCTCTTTCAACTTTATGGATTCATAAAAAATTACGAATCCATTCTGACCGAGGACTCCTCCCAGTCCTTCTTTGCATGCATCAATGCATACCATGAAATATTTTTTTGGATCTGCGATCCTCAGGATTGGAGAACTGGTAAACAGTTGCTTCAATCGCTGAAAATGTTTCTCACAATCCTCTGTCCACTGAAACTTCTTTTCCTTCCTTTACAAGGAAGTGATAGGGTGAGCTATCCTTCAAAATCCTGCAATAAATCTTTTGTAATAAACTGCTAGACCCATAAAGTATTTGACTTGCATCACATTATTTGGCATTGACCATTCTCTGATGGCCTCAATGTTTTCAGGATCTACTGCTATACCATATTTTAAAATATTATTCCCCAAGTAATGGATCTGCGCCTGATAAAATGAGCATTTTCTTAGCTTGGCATACAACTGGTGCTCTCTTAGCACCTGTAACACCATCCTCAGATGTTGTTCATGCTCTTCCTCCGAATTGGAATATACTAGAATGCCATCCAGGAAGACTATGAAAAACTTGTCTAGATAGCTCCTTAATACACCATTCATCGGACACATAAAAACAACAGGTGTGTTTGACAACCCAAAGGGAACCGCTATGAACTCGTAATGACCATAACTTGTTCTAAAGGTGGTCTTGTTGATGTAGTCATCCTTTATTCTCACTTGGTGATATCTTGACTTGAGGTCTATCTTCGAAAATATCTTCGCATCCTTCAACTGATCAAAGAGATCTTCAATCCTTGGCAGAGGATATTTGTTCTTAATAGTTACTTTGTTCAGTTGTCTGAAATCGATACACAATCTCAACGTCCCGTCTTTCTTCTTCATGAACAGGACTGGTGCACCCCAAGGTGACACACTTGGGCATATGTACCCCTTCTTCAGAAGCTCTTCAAGCTGCAATTGCAACTCTTTCAACTCTGGCATACTCATTCTGTAAGGAGCTTTCGATACTGGAGCTGCTCCATGCATCAAGTTTACAGAGAAATCAATATCTCTCTTCGGAGGTAGTCCAGGTACCTCATGAAATACATCTTCAAACTCTTTTAGTACCACATGATATTCAATCTTTGAGACCTCATCCTTAGATGCTTCCTCCACATGGGCTGCGAATAGTTGACAACCTTTCCTGTAGCACTTTTTCAGCTGCATTGCAGATATTTCTCTGACAACAACAATTCTAGGAATTCCTTGGACTATTTTCCGATTTCCTTCTTCATCCATGCAAGTGAATTCCTTACTACGACAATCCAAGATGGCATGGTGCTCGTCTAACCAGTCCATCCCAATTAAACAGTCATAAGAACCTAAAGGAAGAATGTTTAGTTCATCCTTCATGTTCAGTCCATTCATGTCCAATGGACAAGACTTAACCAATTTTGTAACTCTTCTCTTGGTTCCTGTGGCTAGCTGCACTAACCAAGACTTTTCATGTTTTCTTCTTGACAAATGAAGACTTTCCACCACTCTAGGATCTATATAATTATGGATAGACCCTGAATCAATTAAAACAGTAAAGGTATGGTTGTTGATCATACCTTCCACTTCAATCATGTGTGACTGATACTCAACTTTCTTGTTGTCCAGGGCTGCATAGATCCTTGGCATCCTACTACCCATGTCCTCCACTATTTTAGCTTGTTGAACATTGTGGACTATTCTCGCTTTATAATTTCCGTGGGGGAAATCTCTGTACCTATGGTTTCCCTTACAACCCCAACATTCCATAGGTGTTTTCCTTGCTAATTGTCCACCCACTTCAGCCTTTCTGGGCTCTCTAAAAGATGGCTGTCCCTGAGGACTATTTATGAAAAAGGGAGGCTTGTTTCCCTTCTTCCTCTTCTCTTTCTTGAACTTCTTCTGATCATCCCAAGCCTTCCGAAAAGTAGGCTTTTCTCTTTGCTTCTCATACAAGCATTTTTCTCTCCTTATCGTTTCTTCCATAGTCTTAGGGTCATCGTACTAGATCTTGTCACCGATAGAAGGTGGTAATCCACTTAGATATCTCTGAATATTGACAGTCTCTTCCTTGATGAATGGAACATACTTCAACAATTCCAGAAATATTCGCTCGTATTCATCAATGGTTAGGCTACCTAGTTTGAGTTCAAATAACTCCTTCATCTTTATGTCATAATATCTTTTAGTCAAATATTTCTTCTCGAAATACCCCTTGAATTCCTTCCAAGTGATATCCTTCTCCCTAATGTGTTGCACCTGCACAAGTTGATCCCACCACATGGATGCTTTTCCTTTCAATTGATACATCACAATTCTTCCTTCTACATGAGAGGAATAATTATGTAGTTGGAAATATTTCCTCATGCCATGCAACCATGTTTCTACATCTTCGTCCTTCTGGTTTTCTCCATTGAACGTGGGAGGTTTAATCTTATTCATTTCGCCTTTCAGTTCATCCACTCCATATCTCCTATGCTTTCTGGTAGGAGATGGGCTTGAACTACTGTGTTCTTTCTTACTGGAATGCTTCGGGGAGCGATGATGATGTCTGCTAACACTCCTCGATCTTCTTTTCCTCTCAGGGGTCCTACGACTCCCTGTTTTGCTTCAATGACTCTCCTTTTCCAATCTCTTTTCGATCCTATCCAGGCTCTGCATCAACTTCAAGTTGAATTCTCCTTGTTTATCCCTATCTTTCATGAGATTTCGACTATCATCTCGACAAGCCTGGGCATCCTTCTATAATCTTTCAATGATTTTCATCATATGCCCTTCCTTATCCATCTCCTTTACATGTCCATTGGAGTTCGTTCCTTCAATTCCCAAGAAAACGTTCATTCCTTCTCTTTCGTTCTCTGGCCTGGAAGTAATCCATACCTCTTCCATTTATTTACACTTCGAGGCAATTCTAATCAGTTCTGGCACTCACCACTCTTCTGCAATTACAACGTGTAGACAACCAAAATTTGTCAAGCTATTATTCCTTAACAAATTCCACACACATAATTCATAAGCAGAATAAAAAATGTTTAGTTTTCATGAATTTTCGGAGCTCTGCTCGGCTTTGTAACTTTCGAGCGATAGCCCTCTCTTCCTCAGTCCCCAACCCATGCGATCATGGGCTGTGACCAAACATTAGACCAATAGGGTGCTTCGCGACTTCGTGTTTTGGGAGGTTTCAAAACTCAACACTACTATCCCTCAAGTTCCGATTACCAAATTCTCGAAAACAGGTGGATCAATGGTCCACGTCTACACAACAACCAACGACTGAAATCCGTTGTGACCTCTCTGTCTCAAATTTTTTGGGACCTCGGGACTTCGGGACTTCGGAGTTTCAGGACTTCGGACCTCGGGAGTTCCCACACTTGTTTCCTCCCAACCTTTTGACATCTAAATTTCCGATTTACTTTACTCTTTGGGCCCATATTACAAAATTGTCATCGATTTAAACAGTGGCACATGGCACACTTAGGAGGGTCCACGTCACCTTCGATGACATCATTGGGTCCCACCACATTCACTTTTCTTTTCTGGACTTCGGGTTTTAGGAGTTTATGCATCAACACATCTTACTTTTCCCGATAGCCGAAATCGCGAAATTGTGATTTACTCATCTGCTTGATCCAACGGTCAAGCTCTTTTCTTAAGATCTACAGTGTAGATCTTCCTCAGGGCTTCAGAGTTTCGAGCATCATGAGTTCATGCATCAACATGTCGCGTTTCTCCCGATAGCCGAAATTCCAAAAGGTTTTCCAAGATAACCTTCTTGCACCTTCTCCAGATCTGACGGTCGTAAGGTTTTCCTTTGCTTCTGAACAGATCCTACAACTCCAACACCTCAAGTATTGAGATCTCTCTCTTAGTGGCCAGATGCCACTCTGACTGCAGTTTTATAATACCACTACACCTCCTGGGCTTTGTAACACGACCAAGAAACTTCTTGGCACTCATGAACTTCTAAGGTTTAAAAAAAATTGGTTCTTCCAAACACAATTTCCACTCGAAACCTCGGGTCTAACGACCACTTATCCAACCCATTCAGGCTTAGCGTTGAAACCTTGGCTCTGATACCAAACTGTTACATTCCCAACCCTCCAAGGACCGGGTGACGCTACCAACATAACTTCTACTTATCCTTTTAAGCTCTGAAGTAATGTTACTGTGGAATAACACTTATATAATATGCATTTAAATTAATATAAACGACTTAACACATAGTAGCACCTAATTACTGCTAACATACAAAATTAAGGTAATTAACAACAATTAATATGCACAACAGAATACATGATAATCCTATAAGCATCACAGGTATGCAAAACATAATATTAAGCAAAAACTGATACTTATCTTTGAAACTGTAGTAATTTCACCAACTGCGTGCAAACCTTTCACGAACCTCCCAGCCTTAGATCGTGCTTCTCATCACTCTCAGTAGTAGGTCACCCTTGAGCTGGGACTAAGCTCCACTGGGTAGGGGAATCCTAGGCTAGGCAGGGTCAACAGGAAGACACACAGTCACATAAGAAGGATTCTCTCCCAGGAGCCACTTATGTCCACTGCTCATAGACTCTTGTTCCCCAGATGCCTGTCCCACCCCAGGAGTATACACCTTCACTGTAACCTAGACAGTCCTTCGACTGCTAAACCTCCCTTGCCTTGGGCTTCAACAACAGATCGAACTGGAAGTCTCCGATCTCTGTGGAAGCTACATGACCCCTTCTAGGAGCACTCACTTCTTCCACACACTCTCTCACCTAGAGAGAGTCGCCCATAGGTTTGACAACCTGCTTCTTCAACCTCAACCACCTCTCTCACCTAGAGAGAATGTTGTATACACAGGCCAGACAACCTGTTTCTTCAGTTCCATTCTAGCACAAGAAGAACAATAGTAAGACTCAACTGAGGATGGATGATAGTAGCCAATTACACTTAGCCAAGGGACTGCGTGACCACAACAGTCTATATTTAAAACACACCTGACATGGATGATTACGGTAGGCACAGGGTTCATAGGACACATAGGAGACTCGACTCAGTCCACAGTTTACCACTGGGTTTCATGGTTTTGTGTTTCAGAATTGCGTGAGGTATGTAACCCTCAGATGCAGATCCACACGGTTTAGACAACCCACGAAAGACTGGAGGACCAACCCCCAGACTCAGGTTGTGGATGGAGGAATGAAGGATGAACCCCCAACATGGATTAATTCTCTAGTTTTAACTGCATGCGCCCAGGTCGACACCTATCTCCCTGGGGATGCATGTCTCCCATCTTGCACAGGTTCCCTTTCCAGGAACTTAGGATAAAACATATAAATTTTCACAACTTTGGAATAATATTTAATTATTATTCCCAAGGACTTAATCCCTCAAGCTTATCCCCTCTTCCAATCTTTCAGCCCCCTCTCCCTTAATCAGGCTTTGTGGAAGCTTAGTCCCCCATCACTCATTCATCGTGGTCGGTCCACACATAGAGATGTTTTTGTATTAATACTGTGCATAATTACATGTACAAAAATCAGGTTCCTGGCCATCAACACTTAGGATCCCTAGCCTAAATAACTCGTAAGCCCACTAGCTTATATAAACTTGGCTCACCAGCTTATAAAAAAAAATTACAATTCATAATACAATTGGGGCATGTCCTTGGGATATTACACCTGCAACATTCCTTTAATGGATATACTAGTCTATAACTGATTATGCTTGTCAACAAAAAAAATTAACAATCCAAAAAGAAATTCCCTAACACTATCTTCAAGGTCTTGAGACCTAGAATTTCCATTCCAAGAGCAATTTATAACTCTTACAAGATCCCTAAAGTATTCAATAATCAATGGTGATTTAAAAAAAGTTTTAACATATGAAGGGTCTCTTCTCTCATTCGATCCATGGATTTTAATTGAGATCATGTTAACTTTGGATTCTCCATATAAGTTAGGGTTAACTGACAATGGAGTGTAAAATTAACCAACCATTTACTCCTTATTTGGATAGTCTGCTATCAAGTAGTTTAGAATAACCACACTATCAAGTAGTTTAGAATAACCACACTGAAGCATGTCTTTTCCTTCACATGGCCTCCCATACGTCAATACAACAAAGCATTTATGTCCTCACAGTAAGGTACATTGGGTTGGGCTCGAGGTTTTTTCCTCATTTTTGAAAAAGAAGTGATGTTTGGTTGTTTCCTATCTCTTGGCGTGCAGCAAGGTTCTTGTATTTGACTTCTCGGCTCTTGTCTCTATGTGAGCCCTATGGTATCATTTTCCTTAAATCAGTTCTTGTAAATATTAAAATAACTTGAATGCTACTCCTACTATCATACCTAAGGGATCACTTAACGATTTACCACTCTGGTTATCTCTAGGTAAGGGTTAATCATTGAAGGAAGACATTTTGGGGAAGATGTTTTCTTTTTTTATACATGTATTTTACCCTTATATCACTATAATAGTTGAATACTTACTCTAAGTATATTTGTAACTTCTAGAGGGAAATCTTAATTTTTTCATTCATTTTCACAACCATGAAGGGATTCCATTATAGATTAATCTGAACACTGGTAGTATTTGTCCCTCATAGCAATGACACATTACAGTTGCTACAGGATTCAGAAGTTCTCTTTCTTTACCCGGTCTACTGCCATCCGAGAGTTGGACAATTCAAACTGAATGGAAATCATGCAAGTGTTTTTTGATTATATCTAATGACAATAATTATTATTTTCCTTAGGGTAAGGCATCAAGCTTGAAGTAAACAAAGACTAATTTCAGGATTTTATTCTCGGTATCTTCTATTAGCTAATATGTACTAATAGATTGTGTTAAGGAAAGTTTAATGATGTATGAAAACTCTAGGGTTCGTCGAGCCCCAACACTATTTCCTCCTTATCTGTGATACTTCTTATGACCACTATAACAAGATATATCCATTGTAGGGTTTTATTGGAGCATAAATATTTTCACTAAGTATGTGTAATAATCCATACATATAGAAAAATAAGCAGACGACTCACCCTTAATAAAAGGGTAGAGTTTATTGAATTAATTTTCTAACGATTTGGGTTGACCTCATTTGTTTAATATATCAATACACATGACTGATCAGATACTTATAAGAGAATGAAATGCTTTACTATTGAAAATATTGTTGGTGAACAATGTCTAGTGTCCAATTTTTTCGTTGAGGAAACCAATCAAAAATTGAGGAAACCAATCAAAAGTCTCCTATGTATTCATCCTTTCATAAGAAATAAATATTTTGAGTTTTGTTAGTGTAGTAGACTTATGTTTACCTCCACTTGTTTTCAATGATTTTCTAATTTCCGGATAAGACTTTACTACAGTAAGAACATATAATATTCTCATCTTCGTATTATTCTCATTATCATAATATCATGCTAATCGGGTTTGCCTCAACTACTAATAAAATTCAAGTCAAACTCTCGAACAAGGTTCACAAAAATCATGTTGTTGTGTATTCAAAACTCTGCATATTATTGTTGATTATGATCTTGTATGTCACATTTTTTAAAACTTGGTTATCTTATCACTTTTAATAGTATATTGGTATTTTTATTAAAAATATGTTAATTATGTATAATATTAGTTTTAAAATTATTTTTACCACATAAAAATATACCTTGTTTCTCTTTCCCTATCCTTAAATGATAAAAAATAAGAAACCAAAGAATTTGAGAGAATTTGTAAGTATGGAGTCTAATCCCATTTAATCATTCATTAAGAGTTTAAAACCATCGCTTCATTTTACTTTAATATGCTCTCACAAAGATTTAAATTATTCACCATGGCAGGGACTAGCTACTATGCAGTTATCTCCCTTGTTTGTTAACCTTTAAAGAAACAAAATTTAGTGGAGGCTTGATTCTCATTTTACATGTTCAAATCCACTCCATGTATACTAATTTTTGGATTTTTTTGTGCATCATAATTTTTTATTATTCTTTGTCTAGGCTAGCAAGACACCATTTTTTTTTTAAGTGAATAGGTTTTTTCTTTTTCTTTAATAGCTTTAATGTTAATATAAAGAAACAAAATTTAGTGGAGGCTTGATTCTTGTTTTACATGTTCAACTCCACTCCATGTATACTAATTCTCGGATTTTTTTTGCATCATAATTTTTTATTGTTTTTTGTCTAGGCTAGCAAGACACCATTTTTTTTTTTAAAGTGAATAGGTTTTTTCTTTTTTTTTAATAGCTTTAATGTTAATATAAGTTGCATTGTGAAATTTTATAATTTTTTCTCTTATTTACTCCATCCAAACTTCCATTTATTACTAGGTTTCGTTGCATCCATTCTTCTTTTAAGTTAAGTGAGAATTTTCTACCTTATTTCTTGAAACATTTCAAATATTTTAATTATATATTTTTTAATCTCATCCAAGGAAATTGTTGTTAAATTCGTTGATGTAAGGTCTCCCAAGACACTCACCGAGTGCATGTGCTTCTTGGGCAGATTCAACAACAGAATGGATGAAGAGCACAAGGAAGAAGTGATTGGTTGGATGAACAAACACTTTTGGGTGTGAGCTGGGGAACCTTGGGCACATGATGGTGACGCGCGACACTAAGGGGGCACACACCTTACTTTCCTTAGAACGATTGGTGAAGACTAGGGTTGCATTTGGGAAAGTGCAAGGAAACTTGTAAGCATGCCCAAGGACTGGACTCATCTTCCCTCAGCAACATGGGTGCACCGAAGAGGTTGGATGACCCCATCGACACACCCACGAGGAGTCACAACGATCGGCATGAGAGAGCACACAAGGAAAGGGTTGCATACCAAGGAATGGGGTGCACTTTTCCAAGAGACATGACAATTGATGGGTGCATGGGTTTCTATGGGGAGGGGAGAAATGTGTCAATTGATTGTGATGATTAGCGAAGACACATGACACACCTAAGAGACATGATGTTTCACACAAGTGACCCTTAGAGTTCCTATAAGAGAAAGGGTGCACAACCAAAGGAAGGCATGGAAGATTGGAAAAATATTCGGAGAACCAATATGAGGAAAGTTTTAGGAACTGAACTGAGGCAGAGTTTCCAATATGGAAGACAATTGTCCAAGAGTGGGATGCTCTAGGAGGTTTTGGGGAAGTTTGGAAACATGGGTATGCTGGAGGCATGTGTGAGGAAGAACCAAAATCTATGTTATCTTGATGAAAATCTGTGATAATGAAGGGATATAAAGTTTGTGGTTGTGGCAACGACTGAGGTGCACCGCAGAAGGTTGCAAAGACAGTTGCGACATAAATCCTTGGTGTGATGAATATACTTAAGAGTGTCTTGGTGAGGTGAGGCGAGTTTTGTGACTCTGCCAAATTTGTAAACCAAGCTGGTAGTGCTCATGTTGTAATTGTTTCACAACAACAAAGACTGAGTCGAGTGTTAGAAACGATTTGTGTTACCAACACTATTACTTTTTTTGTCTTCATTTATTCCACAGTTGTTCTCTTGGTTTCTCATGTTCATGAATGTATGTTTATATTTGAATAAGTGTTAAACTATTAACAATTGTCTAAGTATACATAAGTTTCACTAGAGTAGGAGTGTGATTCGTTGGTAGCCTAGAACATAGTATGGGTATGCTCTAGGTGAAGAGGTGTAGTCCAGATGAAATATTATTTGTGTCAAGAAACCAAGTAAGAATCATCATAGTGTCACACACCCTTAGGAGGTGAATGATCACAAAATATAATCATGCGTCTTATGGGGTCACGACAGGTGGTATCAAATAAAATTTTGAGAGACAGTTTAGTGCTCTCCACCACTACTGCAGCTGAAACAGTGGTGGTGGGGGTTCACTTGTTGAGAAACATTTTGGGCACAAGTTGGTGAGGGTTTGATGAACTGAACCATCATAGAGGAAACCTGAGTGCAGAATTGGTGGTTTATGATGAAATTGATAGGCTGAGTTGCAGACAAAGTCGTGACTTGTGAACAGACCTGGGCGCACTCCTTGAGCAGGCCAAGTGAAAAATTCTGAGGGTTAAATGAGAAATTGGGAATGGAGGATGAGCACATGATTGTTGGAGAACTTGTCATAATCTCGCACATAGAGTTGAATGCAGAGGTGGTTGGATGCAAGCTGTGGTGAACAATTCGACAAGGTGGGATGTTCCATCAAAGTGGTTTGAGCATAGTCCTATGTGCATATGTATACCATGGGAAAAGTTCGTAAGGGTGATCCAAGCACTTTTATGTGTAGATGACGGTAGGAATCATTGCAAACTTGGGAAAGCATGGAGGAGTTGCACACAACTCTTAAGAAGACAATGTGACAAGGGTTTGGTAAAGAAATGGATGGTGCAAGTGATGAAACTTGGAAGGTCAAGAGAGACAATGTAACTCAATGATTCAAGTAACTCCAAGAGGCTTTGGAGAGGATGGATGAATTCAATGCACTGATAGAGTCCAAGATAAAAAAACTGAAGGCATTGATAGGAGTGGGACTGATAATTTGGCACCAGATGCATTGGGAGAACTCGGGGAGTGTCAAGAAATGAGAGACACTTCCACACTAATCCTAGCAGAAGAGAAGAAGAATTTAATCAAGAACACAAATGACATAAGAAATCACACAGAACACAAAGATTTTACCCTGGAAACTCTTAACCGAGAAAACCAACATTCCTTTGAGCATTCTTTTCTCTTGTTGTCTTATTCAATATGAATAAAAGGTTACATGTATAACCTTGGTCCACACCTAAGACACAACCGACATCATACCCTCTTTCCTATGCAAGAACAACCTTGTAGCCAATCTGGATTACATATGCATGACCAACAAATTACATATAAAGATTTCTCTAAAGACTGTTTACCCTAAGATTCATCAATTAGCCTTTATGGCCTTACAACACACCTATTTATAGGCTTTACAATAGAAAAAAACTAAATATTGGCACCCAAAAATGGTTATAGATCCATGCATATCATTGGATACAAACCCCGTAAATCTTGGGATTTTGTTACAGTCGACTCCAAGTTGGATTACCAGTCGACTATCGGTCAAACTTCATTTGGTCTCTAGTCAGTCGTCTCACACCCGTACTTCGACCTCTTGTTGGTTGACTTGTCGTTGATATCGTCGACTTCGAATTTACTGAGTCGAATCCCTCTACCTTTGACTTATTTTCAATACAACTCGACCTTGACATTTTTCAATCCACGTTGACCTTCGACCGTCAGTCGATCTACCTTGACTAGAATTTCACTACAAAGAGTATAACAACCCAGCATTCTCCCACTTGTTGTCTTCTTTGCTGAAAAAGTCAATTCCTAAAATTTCATTCATAGACCTAGGGCAACAATTCCCGTTGCCTCTCTACACCTAAATAACTTCACAACACTCACAGACTTGGTCAACGAGTCTGTTATGTTTTCCAACGTGTCTACTTTATCTAGTAGCACCTTGTTATTTTCCACCATATATCTTATGAAATGGTATTGTACATCAATATTCTTAGTCTTTGAATGATAAGCATGGTTATTTTCCATAAATATTGTGCTTTGACTATCGCAACTTACCTTCATAGCTTTCTTCTCAAAACTAATTCTTGAACACATCCTTTGCATCCATACTGGTTTTGTGCTTCCATGAGTGGTTGTTGTTAGCACCATCATTTTTTCAGTTAGAATCAGTCCTAGATGAGTTATGGTTCATGTGTTGAAGAGTGTAAGGTTAGGTACTGAGCAACGAATGGGTTGAAATCAGCAAGTGGTGGATCTAGCCCTTGGATTTGGGAAGGGGTGTCATAACTAAACATGTGCGAATTGTAAAGGTCTTTTTCCAAAAAGGCGGGTCCTATCAAAAAGAGGGAATTTATGTGCTAGAGGTCAAGGCAATTTGTTAGAGTAAAGGTCACATCGATAGATATAAAGACCATCATCACCTCATTATGAACTTAGAAAGGTTAAGAAATCATGACACTCATATCATGTATACTATGTAGCTCTTAACATCTGTATTTTTCACACTTCAAAGTATACCCGCCATGCGAGTCTGCTGCCAAAGCCTCAGTCCGCTCCAAAAATTCTTGTCACCATGGATTCAATGTCTTCTGTCATGATTCAATCCATCTCCCATTAAATTATAAATACCAATCACCATGAGTGCTTCTCTTTTACCATCCGAGTTTGTGCATTGTCTGTGATTTTTCCTGTAAGTCCTGAGTCTTTTCGTTGTGAGAAAGTCGGTTGCCATCAACTATGTTGTGAAACTGTTTAGTCAAGATTGTTGCGTCTCCTCCATCTTCAGTCATGGTGTGAATCCTGTTGGAGTTTTCCATGAGCTAGTTTGTCGAGTGACAATTTCTCTCGCAGTCATTTGTTCTTCCTTAGAGTATTTCCTTGTTGTAGCTCCATGCCTCCATGCTCAAATTTTTTGTCGTGCTTCCCTACTGTGACGAGCCTACCATTATCATTTATCACATCATCGACCTGTTTCCATGCCTATTAAAGTCTTCATTGCACCTGACATCTGCGCAGTAAAATCCTAGAGTTATTTTCGCTTGTCGCGCAAAAATTATGCCACTGCCACTCTGACAGGTGTTTGTGAGGCATATCATTCTCCATTTGTTGCATGAAGTGGGTGTCATCTTTCATTACTACATGCGGAAAACAAATACACATTTGCATCATGACAACAATGCCAGACATAAGGAATAAGGTGTGAAGTGGAAGAGTTGTGAGGCCCGAACCTCAGGACTTAGTGTTAATCAATGAGGATCCAAATGTCAGGACATCTTTTGAACAAGTCATATGTATGCGCTATTGTGAGAAAATTCAAGGATACAACGTGAAACTGGTTGAATATTTCTCTCTCAAATTTAATGGGTTCCATGCGGTCATTTCAGGAATCACATTTCGGGTGACAGAGGAAACTTTGTCAGCCGCGACGGATATCCCTTCACGTGGTGAAAGGTTGTCTAAGGGAATGCCTTTAGTCATATCATGCTGTGAAAAATTCATCAAACCAAACTTCCTGAACGGTAAAATCAGAGCGGGTGTTCCGAGTCGGTATCTACGAGAGCCTGTTCAGAAACCTGAAAAGGTGATTAGAAGGTATTTCACCTGTGAAAGAAGGTTCGACATAATATACCCATATCACATTAGGATGTTGATGCATTTCACAGGGGAGAGGCCTTTGAAATTACCTTTATTTTTGCACTAAAGTCTAGGAGAAATGGAGGACAACGTCCAGGCCGAAGCGGACAAGCCAACAAATAACTTATCCCATATCTCATTAATCAAGTTGTTGGTAGTAGAGGAATTGAGATGGTTGGGCAAGGATTGGGACTCGTTTATGTTTTCAGCTGACGTCCCCAGGGGCCCCAAAGGAGATCCCCCTCTATCCACGAGAGAAACAACATATCGCAGAGCAGAGGCAAGAATAGAGGGGGATGCAGGAAAAGGAAAGACAGTAGAAGGCTTGTCATCCCAATATCCAGTACCCCGGAAAAGAGGTAGGTCGAGGTTGATCAAGAAGCCTGAGGAGACCCAAGCTCCAAATGAACCACGCACCCAATCTCTTGTTGAGAAGTTACTCATGCACATTGTTCGGCTAGAACTTGTCGAGGTTTCAAGATGGGAAATTAGTGAAAGACGAAGAAGGTAGGACACTGAAAGAATGGAGGTTCAGGATCCATCACAACAATTGAAGCAAGCACAACTTGCTATTTTCGAGTTGTACCAGGAGAACAGAGAATTGAGAAAGAAGTCAGCGAAAAAGACTATAGAAACAACAAAGTCGTAGAGTCGAGAAGGGAAAGTGAATTGGCTCAAGAAATAACTTAGAGAAGTGAAATACGTGATCATTCAACTGCGTTAGGAGCAGAGGATGTTAGAGGAGAGAATCGTGGTGCACTTCAAGGAATGTGGAGCGACCATGGAAAATGTTCTCGTGGCTCTGACCAGTGCTCAAACGAATCTAAAAGGGAATGCGGTATTACATATACAAGTGAAGAATACGAAAAGGTGAAACTGGTCTCTTAGGAAAGCTCTTAGAGTATCAAGACTGTAGGTGAGGCCAGAAAAATAATTGACTCGACCCCATTTTTGTATTTTTGAATGTGTCACAAAATCTCTCTCTCCTCATGTCATGTTTCCTTCCGGGAAGTAAGGAATTTGATGGGTACCCAAGCTGTGGATATATGTCGCACGGATGCTGTAAACCCACCTGTCGAGAAGGACACGTGTAGGTGAAACACATATAAGTTTTGAAGGATATGCGTGGCCCCCCCAACTGTCGTCTCCATCTGTAAAGCATGAGTGACAACCCACAGTCATCCGCCATACCAACTCACCACATATACACTACATCCAGTGATCGCGCGGCAGCAACCAAAGTCTGTTACATCAGGTGGAAGAACTCTGATAGGGTGCTCGATCATTTAGGTGACCACTCAAAGGAGAAACGCCAGTGCATCACCTCCTAATGATTGAATCTTGTTGATGACCGAACGATCATGATAGAGATGTCGATTATGATTGGTTGTCGTTGGGTTCCTATTCTTAGTAAGTCCTATTCGAAAGATTATCTGGCAAGGAATAACCAGAATTGAAATTCTAGGAGTAGTAGTTTGGAGCATGGAAGCCCAAGGGGTGCAACTCTTTCTATATATTGCATCTTTTCAATGTAAGCCAGGTTGGTTGGAAAATTAGTGTAGATAGTAGACTATTGAATGCAATTTTTGAACCCGATTGAAATATAATTCAAAGGTCTTGAGGCTTTGACAAAAAGATTCTAATGGTGTTGGTTTGATGTATTGTAATCTCTTCTATGTATGTACTTCATGTTTTTTTTTATATCCATGTCTTTACTCTATTTAAATTGGAATGTTTAATAAGTCTAGAATTCATCATGCGGTGCTTTATACTTCACCATTTAAACTCTTGTGTTTTCTTCTAAGTAATTTAGAATTCATCTTGAATGGTGCTCTGAGTTGCTTTATGTACTTTTTCTCTTGCTACACACAACGACATTTGAACCGAATACCATTGCCTACATAGCCTTTATCCTTTCAAAGTTTCAGTTACCAAGTCATTTATTTCCCTCACTTTCTGGAATTGGACTCCATGGCCCAAGGTTCTGTATTTCCTTGCCAATAGAACCAGAAACATTTCACAAACGTAATAAACCTAGCCAAGAATTCAAATCCATTATCTATTAGAGACTAAGTCTCAGAGAGATCCCTCTCTTGGTCGGAAAGGCTAGTTTTTGGTCTTAAAGTTGGTATGCATGTTACCTCTGTCATTTGTTTTCTTAGCCAAGAAAATTTATAGAGTGATAACATCTTTGTGTCATTGTCGGGGACTGAATTGAATAAAAATTTCCCTCGGAAAATGACTAAAGCTGTAGTTTTGACCCTTGAGGGTAAAAGTGGGTCAGGCGTCTATATTGGCTGAAATCGTTTTACCCTGGCGACTCCAGTAAATGAGACTAGTGGTATAGAGTAGTAAGAATCAATAATATTGGTTCGAAATAAAGTTTATACCAGATCCAACCCTAATATAGAAACTATAGCACCCGTGTCTGATCTCGAAAAACTTATGCGCAAAGAGAAGGAGAAGATACCAGACTCGTTCTATTACCTGTACATAAACCTATCTTTACCCAAGGACAAAGTAAAAAGCATCAACGACCTTGACTTCGATACATTGTTCGAACAAACTCTATTCAAGTCTAAATTAGAATCCTACTTGGACGAAACAGTCTTTGACAAGAAGAAGTTCCAATCTACAATACCGACCAAACCCCCGCGAGCTGCTATAATCTCCACTCAGACCATCCAGCCAGTCCAAACCCATCCTAGATTTATGGCCACCAGATTCGGCCCTCTTGCCTTACCAACCCAACTACATGATTTTCCCTAGAACTATAATCATAGGATCAAGTTATATGATGTCGAAAGAAATGCTTCTGCCCAAAATCCCTTGGACCGGTTTAACGATTTTGTTAACCTGTAAGAGGTTGATCATGAGGATGTGAAAATGATATTGTTTGCATAGAGCCTCTCAGAAAAGGTCCAAAAATGGTTCAAATCCCTTCGAGCAATGAGCATCCCTGATTTTGCAGTGTTTGAAACGTTGTTTCTTGTCAGATGGGGCGACAAAAAGAATCCTCTGTAATTACTGACTTAGTATAACAACATAAAAATATCACCAGAGGAAACGGTGCAAGATTTTTTAGCCGTATTCATGAAGGTTTATAATTCAATCCCCACGGAAGTCAAACCACCTCCCAAAGCTTGTCAACTTCGATACATTGATTCCTTCGATAACGATTTCAACTTGCTGCTGAGAGAAAGAAGATTTAATACTTTAGGTGCCATGATGAGCGACACAATCGAAGTTGAAGTAAATCTGATGGCATCGGGAAAGATCAAACAAAATTTTTACAGAAATGGAAAGAATCCCCAAGGAGACGTTCAACCCTCTACGTCTCGATCGTCAGATGAAAAGATTGATTTGATGATGAAGAATATGGAGAAGCTTAGGGAAATGTTGTCCATGAAGAACAAGCCCACCACCAGGGAGAAAAACGATTTCCAGCCCAGAAATCAAAACTTTAGAAGGGCTCCAGTCCCATAGATCAAGCTGAGGGACCAGAGGGATCAAGGTGATCAGCAAATAAGACCCGTTTTCCAAAAAACCTATGCAAATGACGACATTGATTAGATGATCCAAGACCAGATGCATTGCTGTGATGATACAAATACACACGTGTTCTTAACAAAGGGAGAATACGATCAATTCATGGACGTGAATGATGGTTTTATGATAGAGACTGACGACACATTGTATTCGAAAACATAGGAGTTCAAGAAGAGATATCACAATGCAATCATGTAGTTTCAAAAGCAATACAACCTTAGGAGTAAAAAGATGTCTGTAGAGCCTCCGCAGACAAATCACACAAAGGAACCTCAGGTGAATACTCCTTCCTCAAGCCAACCAAAGAAATACAATCCAACAAAGGACACGATGGAGAAAGGAAAGTCAAAGGAAGGATCCTTAAATAAAGCGTCGGAGGCGAGTAAGGAAACAAGCATCAAAGAGGTAGATAAACCTCCTCCTCCTTTCAATTTTGAGAATGAAATGGCCAAAATCAAAATATATGTTCCTTTTAATGAGATAATCAATAATAGAGAGTATATGGATCAGATCATTAAGATGTTAAATATGGAAGAGGCTCCCAACACCGTGAACGTCTAGGACGACCACCCTGCCATCTTATTTGGTTAGCGCATAGAAGAAACTGGTGATACTGAGGACGTTCCCCCTTTCTATGTCAGTCTCAAAATTCATGACATGACTTTGCATAATGCCATGTTGGATTTGGGCATGTCACATAATTTCATGCCAAAGGTAGTCATGAATGAGTTGGGCTTGGACGTCATCAGACCTTATAAATATCTTTTTTGTTTTGACTCAAGAAAGGTAAAATGTTTGGGTCTGATTAAAGATTTGTTCATGTCGTTATCTCAAATTTCGACAAAGAATTTGTTCATGGATGTGGTGGTGGACGACATTCCCCCAAAATTCAGCATGTTTTTATCCAGATCATGGGCCGTAAAATTAAACGGAACCTTGTAGATGGACATGTCTTATTCTACCATCCCTATTTTCGGCCAATAGAGGAGACTGTACAGAGAGGTTCTTCTGAAGTACATGGTGAGGAGAAAAACCCAACCAAATAATCATCCTATCTACTTTGTTGACACCAAAATTGGCTCCTCTATTTTTTACAATGACTTAAGTTTTGAAAGAGGGGAGCTAACAACTTTCATGACTGTCAAGGATAAGGTCGTACGTTGAGCAAAGGAATGCACAAATAAGGGAAATTGCATGGAAAATGAAATGTGGAATATGAGCTTCGATGGAGCTATCATAAAAGAATGAGTTGGAGCCAGTGTATGGATAAATCCTCCCAAAGTGGGCTCAAAGCTATGCTCTTACAAGCTCACCTTTGATTGTACAAACAATATGCCCGAGTATGAGGCGCTAATTTTGGGTTTGCAAACTTTAAAGGAATTGGGCACTAAGAGGATAGTTGTGCATGGAGACTCTGAGCTCATCATAAATCAAGTGAAGGGTATATACCAGTCCAGGAACCCCATACTAAGAGCATATAGAAATCTAGTGCTAGACCTCCTCGAATATTTCTCGAAGTATAATTTGTCAGTGATCCCTAGGGGGAAAAATCAAATTTACGATGCCCTGGCCACCTCAACTTTAGTGTGTCAAATTCCAATTTTTCCAAATAGGAAGTATAAGATCGAAGTCAAACACAGGCCTGTAGTACCTGATAACATCAAATATTGACAAGTGTTTGAAGATGAAAAACAGGTGGAGAGGTTCCTCCAAATGAGTGACGAGTTCGCTAATGTGAATATCAATGATGAGTGTTGTTTTGAAGAGGATGAAGACGCAACTGCGTGCAGTAAAAACGAACCCTTTCAGAACTAGATAGATGGAAGGGATACAATGCAACTTAAAAAAAACATTATCCCCAAAGGTTTGTTTCCTTTAGAAAAAATGTTTGATGAAAATGACATAGCTAGAAATCCTAGAATCACTGCAAATGATGAAGATATCAAGGATTGCAATCGAGACTCAAGAGAATCCTAAGATAATAAAAATATCAAATACACTCAGTCTGGAGATCAAGCAAAGATATATCAACCTCATGAAAGATTTCCCTGACATTTTTGCATGGATTTATGAAGACTTGAAAGTCTATGACACTAGAGTAATTCAACATGTGATTCCCATCAAGGAAGATAAAAAATGTTTCAAGCAAAAGATGAGACGGATCAACCCCTTGTTGCTGCCACTGATTGAAAAGGAGGTAAAGAAGTTATTTGATGCTGAAATTATTGTTTCTTTGATATTTTCAAAGTGGGTGGCCAACCTGGTGCATGTAAGGAAGAAAAGTGACAAAATAAGGTTAGGCATGGATTTTTGGAACCTGAACATAGTGTCACTCAAGGAAAACTACCCACTTCCCAAGATGGATTACATCTTGCAGAAGGTAGTTGGATCCCAAAAAATGTCAATGCTGGACAGTTTCTCTAGTTACAATCAGATCATGGTGCACTCGGACGACTGGGAGAAGACAAAATGTATGACATCGTGGGGTACATTCATGTATGAAAATATACCTTTTGGGCTTATGAATGTTGGAGAAAATTTCCAAAGGGCCATTGATATAACATTTGCTGAAGAGAAAGACAAGTTTATCATGATTTACTTGGACGACATCACGGTGTTTTCTGATTTCAAAGACCAATATCTTGAACATCTAAAGAAGGTCTTCCAGAAATGAAGAGAGTTTGACATATCTTTAAATCCAAAAAAAAAAAAATTCGGGATGAAAGAAGGAAAATTATTGGGGCAGATCATCTCAAAGGAAGGCATAAATATAGACCCCAACAGGGTGGAATGGATTATGAATATCAACACTCCTTGGAGAAAGAAAGAGGTGCAGTCTTTCTTGGGAAAGGTGAATTTTCTAAGGAGGTTCATTCCAAATCTAGCCGAAATTATAAAGCACATGACGAGTATGCTTAGGAAAGGTAATGAGATAAAATGGACCCCCGAAGCCAGGAATTTGTTTGAATACATCAAGGTGGAACTGACCAAAGCTCCCATATCATCTAGCCTAGATTTCACTAGGGATTTTATCTTATTTCCCTTTGCCTTAGAATACACCATCGTTGGCGTCCTATTACAGAAGGATGAGAAGAATTTCGAAAATCCTATAGCCTATTTCAACAGGACATTGAGAAACTCCCCACTAAGGTATGATATCATGGAAAAAAAGGGTACGCCTTAGTGAAGGCCCTCAAAGAATTTGGGACTTATATACTGCATTCCCGTGTCATTTATTATTTGCCTAACAATTTGGTCAAGGATATCCTGACTCATCCTGAACCTGAGGGGAGAAGGGGTAAATGGATCACAGTCATGCTAGAATATTACCTTTAAATCAAGCCTACAAAGATGATTAAGGGTTAGGGGCTTGCAAAATTGATGGCGTAGTCGAACTGTGATGTTTTGGGAATAAATTTCATTGTTGATCTATCAGAGAACCTGGAAGAAGAAGCATCCCCGCAGGTATCTTAGAAATTCATAGATTTGCCTTGGCACGCTGAAATTATTTAAGTATTGATAAATTTACAAGATCCTCCAGGGTTGAGCAAAACCAAGGCCAGGTTTTTGAAGTTGAAGGCGACTAAGTTTTTCATCCTAGATAACTCTTTGTATTGGAAGGATCCATGAGGGATATTGCTAAATTGTTTGCTGGAAAAAGACACAGAACAAGATATCAAGGAGTTCCACAAAGGGGACTACAGGGGGCATCATTACTAGAAGACCACCGCGCACAAAATATTGAGGGTAGGATTTTATTGGCCCAGTATTTTTGCAGATGTATCAAGGAAGTTTCCATTTGCCACAAATGCCAAATATTCAATGGAAAAATAAAGCTGCAACCTCTGTCATTAAATCCTATCTCTGTCGAAGCACTGTTTATGCAATGGGGTCTGGATTTTATAGGAGAAATCCATTTGCCATCCTCAACTCAGCATAAATGGATACTAACGACCACAAACTATTTCACCAAATGGATCGAAGTGGTCCCGATAAGATAAAATACCAACACAGTTATCATTCAGTTCCTGGAGACTGATATCTTATCTAGGTTTGGGTGCCCTATCAAGATCATCACGGAGAAGAAGCAACATTCAAGTACAAGAATATGGAGAATTTTTGTAACGATTACAACATAACCCTGAGACATTCTACGACTTATTACCCATAGGGTAATGGATTGGCAGAATCATCCAACAAAATTTATCTACTCATTATGGGCTGACATAATCACTACCAAAAAGTCCATCTCCACATCACCTTTCCAAATTGTATATGATGCGGAGGCGTTTTTCCCCATCTCGTTGGGATTTCCAGTTGGGAGGTTGTTGCAAGAGCAAGAGGCCAAACCAAATGACGCTCAAATGAGGATAAACCAATTGGTTCATGCACAACAAATGAGGGAAGAAGTTTTCAACCGGTCACAACTTCACCAAGAAAAAATGAAGAAGATTTTTGACAAGCGCACTAAGCAGGAGGTTTTCAAGGTAAATGATTTGGTGCTGAAGTGGGACGCAAGGAATGAAGACAAAGGGAAGAATGGCAAGTTTGATCATCTTTGGATGGGGCCTTTCAGGATTGTTTTGTATCAAAGGAACAACACATATTTGTTACAAGAGATTAATGAAGAACTCATTGGTGGGGGACCTCTGAAAGGAAGGTTCCTTAAACACTATCTAGTTTATTATGGTCTATTTCGATCTTTCATGTCATTGTAAAAAACCATTTTTTATGTTTTCAAAGAAGACGTTTCAAGTCAGTAGTCAACAGAAAATTGAAGCCCGAAGTGAAGGACCTAAGTTTGTGCTAAGTCTAGTCATGAATATGTCAAGACGGTCTAGGGTGAGTCCTTTCCATTGTTTCAGAGTCTGAAAATCAAATAAATCCCAATGGTTAGGCACCTGGTCTGTTATTCTTTTCCACCTGACTGGGAGGATAGCATCCCCATTGGATTTGGTTGTTAGCACCATCATTGTTTCAGTTAGAGTCAGTCCAAGATGAGTCATGGTTCATGTGTTGAAGCGTGTGAGGTCAGGTACTGAGCAACGAATGGGTCGAAGTCAACAAGTGGCAGATCTGGCCCTTGGATTTGGGAAGGGGAGTCATAATTAAACATGTGTGAATTGTAAAGGTATTTTTCCCAAAAGGTCTAGCCTTGTCAGAAAGAGGAAATTTACGTGCCAGAGGTTGAGGCAAGTTGTTAGAGTAAAGGTCACGTCGACAGATATAAAAACCATCATCACCTCATTATGAAGTCAAAAAGGTTAATAAATCATGGCACTCATATAAAATATACTCTGCAACTCTTATGATCTATACTTTGCACACTTCGAAGTGTATCCATTACGCGAGTGTGTTGTGAAATTATTCAGCTTGCTCCAAAACTTATCCTCACCATGGATTCAACATCCTCTGTCATGATTCCATCCCTCACCGGTTCAATTATAAATACCAGTCACCCTACGTGATTCTCTTTTACCATCCGAGTTTGTGCATTGCTTTTGATTTTTCCTGCAACTCCTAAGTCTTTTCCCTGTGTGAAAGCTGGTTTCCATAAGCTATATTGCAAACCTATTCAGTCAATATTTCCACATCTTGTCCGTATTCAGTCATGGTTTGAATCATGTTGGAGTTTTCCATGAGCTACTCTATCGGGTGACAGTTTCTCTCGTAGTCATCCTTTCTTCCTCAGAGTATTTCCTTGTCGTGGCGCCATACCTCCACGCCTGAATGTTTTGTCATTCTTCCCTACTATGACAAGCCTACCATTATCATTTATCACAACGTCGACCTATTTTTGTGCCTAAAGTCTTCATAGCGCCCGACGTCCGCGCAATAAAATACTAGAGTTTTTTTTCTCTTGTTGCGCAAAACTTTCTTCATTTCCACTGACAGGTCTCTCCAAGGCACATCATTCTCCATTTTTTGTGTGAAGAGGGTGTCATATTTCATTACCGCGTGCGCAAAACAAATACATGTTTGCATCATGACAACATCCCCATACATTAGGAATAAGGCGCGAAGTGGCAGAGCTGTGAGGCCTGAACCTTAGGACATGGTGTTAATCAACAAGGATCCAAATGTCAAGGAATCTTTTGAACATGTCGATTGTATGCACTATTTCTAGAAAATCTAAGGATACAACGCGAAACTAGATGAATAGTTCACTCTCAGATTTAATGGGTTCCATGTGGTCATTGCGAGAATCACATTCTTGGTGAGGGAGGAAACTCTGCCAACCGCGATGGATATCCCTTCACGTGGTGAAAAGTGGTCTAAGGGCATACATTTAGACGTATTATTCTATGAATAATTCATCAAACCAAACAACCTGAATGGGAAAATCAGAGTGGGTATTCTGAGTTGGTATCTATGAGGGCCTTTTCAGAAACTCCTGAAGGTGATTAGAAGGCATTTCACCTATGAAAGAAGATCTGACAGAATATACCCACATCACATCAGGTTGTTGATTGATTTCACAGGGAATAGGCCTTTGAACTTATCTTTATTTTTTCACCAAATTCTAAGAGCAATGGCAGACAATGTCCAGGTCGAAGCGGACCAACTGAAGAAGAAATTATCCCATACCTCATTAATCAAGTTGTTGGTAGTCAAGAAATTGAGATGGTTGGGCAAGGAATGAGACTCATTTTTGTTTTCAACCGACGTCCCCAGGGACCCCAAAGGAGGACCCCCTCTATCCACGGGGGAAACAATAGAGGGGGCTGCAGGAAAAGGAAAGACGGTAGAAGGCTCGTCATCCCAACAGCTAGTACCCCGGAAAAGAGGTAGGCTGAGGTTGATAAAAAAATTCGAGGAGACCCAAGCTCCAAAGGAACTGTGCACCTACTCTGTTGCTGATAAGTTACTTGTGTGTGTTGTTCGGCTAGAACCTGTCGAGGTTTCAAGTCGATAAATCAGTGAAATATGGAGAAGGTTGGACAATGAAAGCATGGAGGTTCATAAGCTATCATAAGAGCTGAAGCAAGTGCAACTTGATATTTCCAAGTTGTATCAGGAGAATAGAGAATTGAGAAATCATTTAGCGTAAAAGACTGTTGAAACAACGTCGCAGAGACGATAAGGGAATGCGAATTGGCTCAAGAAACAGCTCAGAGAAGCGCAAGATGTGATCATTCAGCTGCACGAGGAGTAGAGGATGGGAGAGGAGAGAATCACAGAGCACTTCAAGGAATGTGGACCGGCCATGGAAAATTTTCGCGCGGCGCTGGCCAGTGCTCAAATGAATCTAAAAGGGAACATGGTCTTACGCAGACAGGTGAAGAATCTGAAAAGGAAAAACTAGTCTCTTAGGAAAACACTTAGAGTATCAAGACTACAGGTGAGGCCAGAAACATAATTGACCCAACCCCATTTTTGTCTTTTTGAACGTGGAATGAAATATCTCTCCCCTCATGTCCTATTTCCTGCTGGGAAGCAAGGAATATAATGGGTACCCACACTATGTATATACATCGTGTAGATGTTGTAAACCCACCTGTTGAGAAGGAAAAGTGTAGGCGGAACACATAATGATTTTGAAGGAGATGCATGCCCCCCTGATCATCATCACCATCTGGAAAGTATGAGTGATAGCCCACAGTCATCTGCCATACCAACTCGCCACATGCACACTAC